>JAJJWW010005874.1:0-219756 GCA_023531295.1 Papaver armeniacum
CTTTGACAAGGAAAAACCCGGTGGGATAAAACCTAACAGTACAACTCTCTTCACATGTAGTACTTACCACATGTTGTCTGTACTTACACATGTAGCTCATATCACATGCAATACGCATCTTCAAAGATCGATGAGTCTAAGTTAATTGTCTCGTTAAAACTTCGCCAAGGAAACCCATAGGACAAAACTCCGAACTAAAGAAAAAGAGTACAATATTAAGCAAACTTAGAACAAGCTTGACTCCGATCATATGTTGCCTCATTAAAACCTTGACAAGGAAAATCTGGTGGATAAAACATTGACGGCGGAAATGAGTACAACGTGAAAGATGCAAGGCTGGGTGATTCGTTGCAGATGATCACTTTGCTCGTTGAAGTTGACTAGTTGTTCCCACAACTCCCCAAGGCGAAAATCCATGTGGGAAAGACAATAGCCTTAGTTAGGAAATTACATTCAGGTGTTTGTTGTTGTCTCATTAAAACCTTGCCGAGTTATAAAACCATGTGGAGAAAAACAACCTCGGTGAAGGAAAATAGTTCAATACACTATTAGATGCTCCCCGATGTCGGACAATTTCGTTTGTCTAATGCGGTCATAAGGGGTTTATCACACTTACTTTGGTGACTTGAATGTTTATAAGACATTGTTGTTGATTCTCAGTTATGTTGCTTAATGTATCGCATTTCGTTTCTTTTGATCCGAGATATTTTCAAGAACATCAACGGCGATCTTTATGTCTTCAACGTTCAACATACTTGATGTTTTTAGTATTGTCTCGCTAAAAACCTTTGTCGAGAGACAAAACCCTTTCGGGGAAAACTATTCTCGATCGAAGGGAAAAAGAGTACAACACAACTTCAATTTCAAGTAAAATATGTCGACATCATATCCTTAGATCCTCCCCCGATGTCGCATCTCCCCGATTACTTTCGTAGTTATTCCGGATAGTTCCTTTAGTCATGTATTTTTCGAAAGCGGTATTGGTAATGACTTAAGAAAATAAATCTACCATATCTCCTCTCGATTACTTTCGTTGGAGAAAAGATTATTGCTCATTCATAATCAACAACTTTAGATTGCTTTCATTAGCATTCCTTTTAATGTCTTTTAGGGGATAAACAAATTTATGTCAATGGTTAACTTTAAGTACATGATTACATTCACTATACCATTCCAATGATGTTGCGTTGGCTGGCTATATCTAGCTAACAAGTTACCCTCGAGGATGTAAAATTTAATCGAAAGTACATTATTATACTAAGTACAACAATGGGTATATTGTACTTAGATATGGGAATTTCATCTCCCAACACATATTCTTCATCTTCCTTTAGACGAAATGGTCACTTACTTACATTTGAACCTCGGTAATCATGGGAGTGCTATCATGATTTATGTCTTTATTAAATTGCCAAAACTTTTGTGACATATGCAAACCGGTGGAATAATATCCCACAAGCTCAATACTCGGTCGATCTTCCTAGATTTTTCATCTCAAATTCGGATTTTTAAATAGCTTTTAAGGTCTCTATTACATCAAGAGTACCCATCAGTGTCCGTATTTCATCGACATAAATAGCCGCAATTCCAAATCGGAACTTTCTTGTGAATACGCAAAGAAAAATAACTTACTTGTTTATCCTCCAAATAGAATATCCACTTAGACTAGTATACCACATCCGCTTTGATTGCTTCGAATCTATAAGTGAGCGTTCTATCTTTGTAAACGCACTCCGTGGTTTAGAGGCCTTGATTTGGGAACAAAAGTCTATCAAGTACTTTTGTAAATATCTTCTATCTCTTGATTCTTTTGGAAGATACATAACAAACTTACACATACATATCTGCATTTCAAGTCCTTTTGAAATTACCAAGCTAACTAAGTAGCAAAAATGCTATAATGCTCATTATGACAAAGTAAACAATTCCGTGGTTTTCTTGTGAGATACCTCGCACCTGAGGAGAGTCTTTATACCATTGCATTAATTCATTATTCTCACCGTGCTTTGTGAGAAATAATCATGCATGTCCACAAGCTTTACACTTGGTTGGTTAGCACTACCACACCAAATACCTATATATTTGTCAAAGAATCAAATTTCTTCCTCGATTGTGTAGGCCAAATATGCTCTTTATTGTTGATATTCAAACAATAAGAAGCATGGTTCGATCTCATCGTGCTCTATTTCCTTTAAGAACAGTGATATGAAAATAATAATCATTAATATGATCACACGATCTTTCATTGACTCGTGTGTATTCTCATAATCCACTTGGGATGTCATTGTTCTCTCGAATCGTTAAACTTTGGAGCGTCCTCCGTATTTATTCATGGACATAGTCAGAGACAATCAAATGAGATAATTTCATTAATGATACATATTAGGTTGTGCCTTACTCATCTACTTCCTTTCTAGGTGAGCATTGATCGAACCTAGTGGCATCTCCATCTTCCTTGTGAAGGCACGGCCTTAACTACACTTCCACCAAGTGTAGTTACAACACCACTCCTAGTCTATGGTGTACCCCATATTGAGGGATTTCTAACCTTGCGGGAATATTTGCACCGGGTATGTGTGTGATCTTGTCACTTTAGCGACATCATTGTACATTCCAAAATCGATTATTCTTTGTCACTTCACATTTACATTTGTGGAGTACAAGAATCAACATGAGACATAAGTGGAACACACCACGACAATTCATGTCGTTCCTTAGAAAATACTTTTTCTTATCTCCCCTAACGACGGAAGAATGTCTCATTAAAATGACAACCCCGCAAATCTAGCGGTAAGAGATCTCCGCTAAAAGTTTTAATTTGCGGATAATTGTTGGTAACTCATTTCCAACATAACTACTTAACAGTTTTGAAGACCCATCATATTACAAAGTGGAGTCGTAATGGCACATATATAGTAACCAAAAATGCGTAAAAACACGAATGGGGCTTAAATCCGGTTACCAACCGGTGCCTTGAGAAAAAGGTTGACTAATATTGGGTTATAAAACAAATTAAGTAAGATGCGTGTAATATTGCATATCCCAAAAGCAATAAAAAGATAGGTTAGTACGCATAACCTATTCCTTAGACACCATCATAACCTTTGATGGTAGCCTCTCATGACCATTGGGTATAAGATGTTCTATATTGATCTTATTAAACATGCAATATTCATCAAGTCCTTTTGATATAAATTCTCTAGCATTAACAAGGGTGGTTAGCCTTTGCACTTTGCGTTGTGTGGTATGTGCTAGTAGTTTTCAAACGCATAA
The DNA here is from genome assembly GCA_023531295.1 of Papaver armeniacum. Taxonomy (NCBI): domain Eukaryota; kingdom Viridiplantae; phylum Streptophyta; class Magnoliopsida; order Ranunculales; family Papaveraceae; genus Papaver; species Papaver armeniacum. Next base: position 3,274 of record JAJJWW010005874.1, read on the forward strand.
ATTTCTTAGGAACTATAACTAGTCCAAAAGTCAAATCATTCACCGAGATCCATCACTACTTTAATGGTCCGCATTCTCGCATGAATATTTTTCTAAAGTTCACCTTTTTTTTTTCTTTGTAATATGGAATTTTTACCATTTGCATCTTAGGATGGTCTCGATCCTCTTTTCTATCAAGACTTTGTAAATGAGTGATATGCTTTCTTACCCTAAAAGCATAATGGGAAGGGGGTTGTGCATTCGGTAATTTAGAAAAAACACTTTATTGAGAGATATGTCGTCACTTTGCATTCTCATCAATCTTTTTCCCATTTTCGTTCACTCAATTAAAGTGATATTTGTATGAGTTCTTTCAAAACAATCATCATGTCACAACCAAAGTTTCTTTATGGTTATGCCCAAAGCTCGTATGAGTCAGTTTCCAACATTTCATCGTTGGGAGTCAATATGATTCAATAATCCAAATATTATAGTGAATTACATTGCACTAGATTGACTCATTAGTTTCTCTAAAATATATTTCCTTCCAAATATATTAGAGACTATAAAAGATGCAATCAATACATTCTCATCACTTGTGAGTTTCCATATGATATCCACTCTCATGTTTTTTTTTTTTTTTGGAATTTAACAAGGTGATTAGCTCTCAAGACATATAGAGCTTTTGTGACTTTGTTTCATCTTGGAAACAAATTTTGAACAATGCAGCTCAATGATCCAATCATCGTAGTCATATTACAAGGAAGTAGTTCAACAACTAGTTTAAATTCCTTAATATAATGGAAGAAAAACAATTATGAGTTAGACACTTGGGTCTTGAGAGTTTTAATGTGGTGTGGCCTTATTACTAATAAAAGTGGGATTCAATTCAAGTACTTTAGAGTGAATATATATTACGTGTCACCCAATATATCTCAAGTTCTTTAGAGAATTTATGTCTCGTGTTTTCATTCCATAAGTACGGACATTGGATCTAGTTCAATTGAATACGATAGTCAATTGGCTGAGGCAAATTTCTTGTTGCCATTAAAGTTGATGTGAAAATTGGTTGCTAATATGATACACACATTACATTGTATACACACAATACCTATGACCAGGTGCATTTCCCCTATGACAAGGTGCATTACCAACTTTTTCATTTATGATGGAGGCTAGAATTACATTTTAGCTTCATCTCATGATATATATGTCCCTTTTCTCATGCTTTATATGAGTCATTACGTCTAACTCTTATTACTTTGGGGTTCTTTCCATTTTCATTTTTGCTACATTTAGCTTAATTTGAGAAATTTCTTTATCTCAACGGGCCAAGAGAACCTCACTAAACATGTCAACCACTTACTTTAGGTTGAATATATTACTAAAGATAGTTCTCTTGTTGTCATACTTCAACATATACTTAGGCTCGTTAGTATGATGGATGAAGTAGAGAAATGGAAATTTTTTGACACATATCACCTTTTGTGAGTTCTTCCACAAAAAATTAGAATACATGTAAAAGTCGAGCAAGTGGATTACATCCCATGGAACATTCAAATTTAAGGAGAAAATATCATGTCTCTGCAACAATGGTTCTCAAGTACCTTTAAACCTCAAATGAATACATTAGAATCGAGTTGGTACAACCAATTAAACAAAATACATCATTCAACCATAGCCAATATCATATTCAATAGAACAAAATAGCATTAAGACCAAAATTCTTAATGATCGAGATAAGCAATCATAATTTAAGTTTACCGTTTATATGATGTGGACTTATCTTAAGACAAAAATAAACAAAACTAGGCATGTTCTAAAAAAAAAGAACAAATAAATAAGCCCAAAAGGTATTGAATGTACAAACCCATATTAGTTACATACTAACTTTGGTTCCCATTGCATATACACAAACCGAAACAGACTTGGTCGCGCACGGCCCAAAACCGGATGGAGTCACAACAGACACTGATCACAACCGGCCGAACTGGTCCGAGTTGGATCAGAGAATCGGTCCGAGTTGGATCAGCGAAGCCCAACGGGCCGAGTTGGATCGCCGAGCCGTAACGGAGACCGAGAGTTGGATGGAACACGAGCAGATTGTTTCGCAAAGAACTCGTTCCTTCTCCTCAGATTCTCGAAGGGACTCAAGGCGGCGGATTAAAATCAAACGCTGCAATGGCAACCCAAACAACATACGCAGACGGGAATTCAAATAAATTATTATTATAAAATATAATCATTTGATGAATGGCTTTCCATAGACATATGCATATAAAAAAAGAATACATTAGAATCAGATCAACTCAATTCACGATTATGAATTCAAATCAATTACTATTAAATGTAATCATTTGATGGAAGGATTTGCACAGACATATGCATATAAGAAAATTACATTAGATCAAATTAGTTTATGATTATGCACTATGTAGAGAGTCACCATTATATTGGGTATTATGCCGAAATCAAAATAGGGAAAAGAGGAAAAGAAACAAAATAGAGGAAATTAGATCCAACTTAGCTGATTTCTTTCCAGGGATTTCCACATTAGCTTGACGTTAATCCGTGTAGAAAAAAAAATCAATAAATCCGATTTAGCACCGTGGTATAGCATCGTGCATGATAACGTGACAGTGGAAATGTAGGGAAGACAAAGAGGGAAAGAGAGTTTTCATTCATCGGTCTCTTAGGGTTACATGGATACAATATATATAAAGGGAAACACTAGGTAACTAGATGGGACCGCACATCCATGGGATGTAGGCCCCGTTGAGATAATACATTTTCAATTACCTATGTAACCTATATGAAATATAAATTAATAATGCAATACATATATTTAATTCATTAATGATTTATGAAGACTTTTTGAAACATGATTTAATTGTCTACATATTTTGCTAAAATAAATATAGCATTGAACTTCATCTCTAACTATTCTTATCATGGTAACAAATTTTGGTTATATTTTCTCATTCAGCAAGAAATTATTCAATGTGATTTCCGCTTTAATAGCCTCGTTTCGTGAAGGGGACTCTATTGTAGAACTTTTATCATCTTCTTCCACATCTCCCATAATTCTCTCGATTATTTCTTCATCAGTCAACAACTGTGCAACTTCATTTTCTTCTGGATAATTTAGGACATCTTCGACATTGATTGAATTGCGATAGCCCAACTTCTCGATCAAATTTTGCAAGTATTAAGTGATTTAGTGGTCTGTATGTTCATCCAAATTGTCTAAACTTGTGTTATCTATTGATCGAAGTTTACAATGACGAAATCAGTTTGCAAGCGTACTTGTACGATCATCGATATTCCATGCTGAAATTGCAAGATTCATTGCATCTAACTTTATAAAATATTAATTAATATATAATAATAATTATTAATTTATTAATTAATATCTCGCTTAATTAATAAATTTGGGTAGTTAATTTATAGAGTTTTAATTAACTATTTTAGGCCCTTTGCACTCTTTCAAAATTAATATTGGTTTTTTTTTTTTTTTTGAAAACATGAAAGGCACAAAGCCGCCCCTAAGAGCGGTGAAGTGACTAAACCCATTTATTCCGAATAGCGGGACGGACCAATTAAATCAACTACTAGTATATTTTCGGCGACCAAGACTAAACAAATTTTAGTCGAGTTTAATTTTAACGCCCCACAGGCCCTAGTTAACGCCCACAACAGGCGGGCATAAAGTTAACGCCCACACCAGGCGTTAATATACGTTGCATATTGGTTGTTTACCTTCATTTGACAACAACATTTTGAATTTTATGCCCATAAACTTTGGAAAACAGTACGTGAAGGATCTCGCTCCAATAACTTATTTTCATTAAGCACCAAAAGCTATAATTTACGCCCTAAGGTATTACAACACTATTTTTTTCCTCTTTGGTCTTTTTGGTTATTCACTTTCTAGGTATTCTAGACTTTCTAATCTAGACACACCGAGGAGTTCAACTCCATTTCCTAGTACAATTGCACTTTCTAGCAAACTTAGCAAGTAGATCGGCTACTTGGTTACACTTCCTATTTCTAAAACAAACTTGAACATTCCTAGACACTTAACTAGATATTGACAATCTCGATAATATTGGCATCCTCCCATCTTGTTGTAACGAGGACCCTTTACGCTTTCCATGACTTCTTTGTTATCTCCTTCCACTATGACTCGCATTAAATCGTGCATCCGAACAATCCATCAAGATCTTTAAGACTCGCCATCGTTTCTACTTGGGCAACATCTCCGGCTCTTTTACAGCCTCCAGCTTCCACCATCCTCCCTGTAAAATCTCTGATGATTAGAGCAATACCAGCAATATTATGATTAGGTAAAATAGAAGCATCAATGTTGATTTTTAATTTTCCTCTAGGAGGGGGACACCATCTATTATTGTCTCTACTAGCTTCATTTCTTCCTACCATACTTCTATTAACTTGGACTATACTTTCTGACTGATTTATGTGAATTTTATTCTCAGTGCAGTAGTTAGGATCCTGTGCATATTGGTGTTGTCTATCCATTTATCCCCCTACGGTAGACTTAATCAAGTTGTACAAGCTTCCTCTTAGTGACCAATGAAGAGACCCATGTCAAAATATAATTAGAAATCCTTCACTTACCAATAAGCAAACTAAATGAAGATACCCATGTCAAAATAAAAACATTTACTAAAAAGATAAAGTAGTATGTCTTGCGAAGTTAAACTTTGTTTTACGTCTTGCCTCGACGACTTCTCTCTTCTTCATGACAACAATAAATTTTCAAGATCTCTCGAATCAAAGCACCGTTTACTAGTTGTCATTCCAATCGGGGTAGGTCGGAAAATAAAAATCACGACATTTTTAAACCATTTCGCATTTTCTTTGAGGTACACGCATGGGCTAGTAGTATACGCTGCATTGTGAGTCGTGATCTTCTCTTGCAGTGCACACTTATCTTATGATCGGTGAGGATGTAGGAGTAGAATCTCGCAATGTACAGAGTTGTCCCAATCAAGACTTACCAACAAATATTTGTGAAGACCATTACAGACTATTTGAGGAATGACGTGAGCAGGTGACATCATCCTCGATCATGAGGAAAGTGTGAAGACTTTGCGATATTGAAGAACACGTCTGAAGAAAAACCTTTGTAAGCTTCATGAGAATGACGCAAGCGATCCGAAAATAAAGGTTAGCTTAGTCAGCCATCCACTATGTAACATCCTATATAAAGGACCAAGTAGACTTGAGAGAGGGAGATATCTTTTTAAGGAGGATAGAGAGAAATTCCAGAGTAACTCTTATTTCCATGTATTCTTATCATTCTTGTAAGATTCATAAAAGAAGTTAATAAAGATTTGGTGATTGTTCTTGAATTTTGGGCAAATAATTGTGTATATTCATTAGGGTGTGAGTTGGGAAACCGGCAATCACATATTAGCGCTGGAAACAAGGAGGATTGTTATTGTGAGTTGAAAAGGTTTGGAATAAATAGTGAAGAGTTTGTGTGATTTTTAACAGATTATTAAAATCGAAAAGATGGTAAGACAAGCAAATGTTTTGGAACAACCGGTAATAATTAGGAGGAGTAGAAGAATCGCTGGAAGAAGGAGAGGTGAAATTGGAGCAAGAAACAATGAAGGAGAACGAGTTCAACCACCAATTCAACATGCACCCAAGACAAGACGGAATCATTGATTATGATAGAGTCGATGTACACACTTCATGTGACGGACTCAACAGAGGAAGTAGAAGAAACACAACAATTGAGATGAATAGATAGGGACGGAGAAGTAGAAGAAGAAACAATTCATGGAGAGCAGGAGAATGAAACGCTAGAGGCATTAAGACAAAGGTTGTTCGAAGAAAGGATAGTAGAAGCAGAAGAACGTGCGAATTTAACACGACAAAGCCATGAATTAAGGATGGAAAATATAAGATTACAAAATACCAGATCGAGAAGTACTACAAGATCAAATTCAAGATTATTTAGAGGAGAAGCGAGACGAGATTCGCCAATACTATTACAAATGATGTGATGATTGCCGTTAGAAATTTTTATAATTTTGACCCTGAATAATATTTTGTGGAGATATACGAGCAGAGTGGTGTTGCTCGTATAGAGCTCCTAGGACTCTAGTGAAGAAGGTTGTGAAGCAAGACTTAGTGGTTTCTTAAACTTTCTCTTGTATTGATTTGTTCTTGCTTTTGCTTGAATACAAATAATCGGACTTGCCTATTTATAGGCTTACATAACCGTCACTGCACACTCTAGTTTTATCTAGAGTTTTCTCATCTAGAAGGTTCACTGACATGGAGTATTCACTAGATTTTCCTTACAACGGATTTTACAGTATTTTGCTAGACTTTTCTAGAATTAGCCTTCTCTAGGCTTTGTCTAGATGTTTCTAGACACCTATAAGTAAATTACTTTTCCCAGATTTATTTAATTTGCACAATTACAAATTACATGTTCTAAAACCACTCTTAATTTGTAATGATCTTTGATCGTGATCTTCACCCAATCTTTAGTCGCCCTTAGCTGCTTACGCTCGTGTTGGCAACTCTTTGTATCTGACAGCTCTTGTGTTTTAATATTATCTCCATAACTCGTATATTCTTTGATTACCCGACATTTTTATGATCGATCGTTGTAGATTCAAAGGTTCTGCTTTTTGCCGGGTTCTCTCCTTCTCAGATTTCATGAAACTTATTTTTCTTAGGTTCAGATGCTTTTCCTTATGATATTCCTCGTCTTTCACGAAACTTGACCATTGTAGGTTCAGTGGTTGCGCCCACCCAACTTTATGAGTAGAATATTTGTTTAAGATGGCTCACTTCTATCATCTTTGTCATTTGAGGAGGCATTCTTTGATGCTCTCTTCCCTCAATATTTCTTTAAAAATACACTTTTGTGTGCATTTCTTGTGATGATGGAAACTTCTCTTCTTTTTTTTTTTAACAGAAGGAGCAGATTCCACTTGAACATATAACAAATTTTGGAAGGCAGTCACTTGACTTGCTATTATGCTCACTTGGTTTTCTTACTTTTCTTCTTATTATGATGTATGGAGACATTTTCATTTTGACGTCTTAATTTTTAATTTTTAATTTTTTTTTTGTTCTTTTCATATTTTTCTAAATTTAGAATCGGGTGATAATTAGATTCTATTATGGGTTGTAAAACAAGTAGGGAACTTGGATAGTTGAGACATACTTTGCGTCTTCTCATCTTCTTTGAACTTCATTTGTGCGGAATTATCACCTTCAGCTCGTAGCGAAAACTTTAACGCCCATTTGGATCGAACCCGCTCTGATACCTTGTTAGAAATTTTTATAATTTTGACTCTGAATAATATTTTGTGGAGATATACGAGCAGAGTTGTGTTGCTCGTATAGAGCTCCTAGGACTCTAGTAAAGAAGGTTGTGAAGCAAAACTTAGTGGTTTCTTAAACTTTCTCTTGTACTGATTTTGCATAGTGGTGTAGCTCGTATAGAGCTCCTGGAACTCTAGTAGTTAAGGTGGAAGCAAGGACATTGTAAATTTAAACTTTCTCTTCTATTGAATCGAATCTCGTTTAATTACAAATGAGGATGCCCATGCCTATTTATAGGCTTTCATAACCATCACTGCGCACTCTAGTTTTATCTAGAGTTTTCTCATGCAACAATAAATATATAATATTTATATGTCCCTACTTTTGAATCCCAATAAATATATTCTTATGCAACAATAAATATGTTCCTACTTTTAAATAACCTTATCCATTTAAAATTAGATTACCTTAATACCCTCACCCATATAATATTTTCCTTTATTTCAAAATGGAACAAATTTCTTCCTCTACCACTTCACCACCATCACTAGCACCACCACCAACATTCAACTACCATTCCACCACCACCGCTCAACAACCACCACCTACCAACCGGCTGCCACCACTAATATTCCACCACCACTCCTTCACCACCACTATTACACCACCACCAGTCCTCCACCACCACTAGTTTGTCGCCGCCACCACCACTAGTCCATCGCCACCGCCACCACCGCTATTGTCGTCGCCGCCAGCACTAGTTCAAATATTTTTGTATCAACAACAGTAGTTGATCCAAATAAAAGTAGAACCAATAGTAGAAGTTGATCCAGTTTAGGGGATCAACAACGGTAGTTGATCCAAAAAAAAAAAAAGATCAACAGTAGAAATTGATCCAATTTAGTGGATCAACAAAGGTAGTCGATCCACTATATTGGATCAAAAATGAAAGTTGATCCATGTAAATGATGGTGGTGGTGCAGAGATGAAGATGGTGCTGGTGAGTTCCGTTGATTTTTCTCCGAGTGAGAAATAAAGAAAAAGCCGAGTATAAGATACAAAAAGTTTAAAAATGGGACTATGAGAAAAAAAAATTGTTGATAATTTAGAATTCATAATTTATATTATGCCACTAAGGACATTTATAAAGAAGCTTATGGATATTTGTGAAGGCCCATCAAAAAGAGGGATAATAATTCAATTTCCACTTTTCTCATCTAGGACTGACATGGAGTATTCACTAGATTTTTCTTACAACAGATTTTACAATATTTTGCTTGACTTTTCTAGAATTAGCCTTCTCTAGACTTTGTCTAGATATTTCTAGACACCTATAAGTAAATTGCTTTTCCCAGATTTTTTTAATTTGCACAATTACAAATTACATGTTCTAACAATTGCTAGTTATACTAATACTCTTTCTGAAGTCGTATGAAGGTTTTGTTTCTTTTCTCATCTGAATCAACTGTAGGATCCGTTTATATTTGAAGTTACTTTACTGATGTATTTATGCGATGTTATTTTCAACATGTGGATGTGTATGGCCAGAGATAGCTTCAATATTTACCAATAAGATACCTCGTTCTGCTGATTTGATATTATTTTCAGAGGCATCTTCTTCGTTAAGTGTGGGATTAATTCGGCCTATATATTCTCATGTTTGGAATTTCATCTCTTGAATGTGTTATTAGTACAATTGAGCGCATTTTTCTTGGCCTAAGTAACAATATGTTTGTTATTAGACGGTGGCAAGTCTAAAGTGTTTCGGTGGATTTTTAAAATCTGAGAAGAGATCATATGAGGTCTGTCCACAATGAACTGTTCCCTTCCTGTTATACCTGAAATGAGCCTCATCTAATAAGTTGTCTTATTTGATCAAACACAAGATGTGAAAGGGGTATGCATGTTTGAGGGAGGATCAATGGACACTCTTAGATGGACAAGGTCGGACAAGATTTGCGCCATTTTCTCCGCAAAACCCAAACGATAATGAATTTAAGCCTAATATTTTGGTGGTATATTCTTCTTATAAGACTCTACATTCCTACAAAAAAATGAGCACAATTCGAGATATATAAAAGCACCATCTACCCCTTTGAATATCAGTTGTTCAAAATTAACGGTTGAATTAAGATCGGTAGATGGTCAGGTTTGCTATCTCGAATTGCATTCATTTTTGGTAGGAATATAAAGTCTTATAATAAGAACATATAATTCAAATATTAGACTTAAATTCATTGTAGTTTGAGTTTGGCAGAGAAAATGGCGCAAATCTTGTCCGACCTTATCAATCTAAGAGTGTCCATGGATCCTCCCTCTGCATGTTTTCGTAAGTTTTTCACTCACCTTTAAGTCTTATGTATAGTAATATGAGTACCAGTATTGTGAATATGAATTTGACGAATTTCAGTGCCGATCCCCCCACCCAAAAAAAAAAAAAAAGTAAAAAAAAAAAAGTAAAAACCAAACAGACATAAAATCTAAGAACTTTTTGGGCCTTGAAATTTCTGGCCCACTCAGCCACCTAACTGTCCTCCTAACTATTTGTAGACAAGCTTGTCCGTTTCTCCATAAGTTTGCTAAAATTTGCACGACATTCTCGTAGCAATTCGATGGCAGTGCTCTGCTCTGGATGGAGCCAAGGGATGCATGAATCCAAGTCTAATATCCCGCATGAGTCTAATATGGCAGTGCTCTGGAATAGACTTGGAGTTGGGATAAAATAGAATCGGAATTTTTGGTTGACTGTTCCTATCCAATCCAAAGTGATCAGTGAGGCGTGAGTGATACAATTCAAATCGATGACTCGGTTAAGACTATATTTTTTTATTTTCCTTACTAGGTGTTTGGAACTGACTCTGTACGAGTCAGATGTCAAGTTATATTAGTTTATATCAGATGACTCGTTACCTGGCTCGGAATCGTTTGAGTCTGGGAACAAAATGTCTTTGACTCGTGGGAACAAGCCACAATTCCAAGTCAATTCACTCTGTTCTAACTGAAACAACAAACACATTCGCATTGGGTGTTTGCAAAGATTTCAAATCTAGTATGCCCAGAACCAGAGTCTAACCAGATCCAGAAAAAAAAACAATAAAACATGATGTCTGATCCAGAGGAGTCGGAACCAAGAAACACAAAATCTGCGTTCCCTGATCCGATTCATATTTATGCTAACTCTGCCGATCCGAAGGACCATGTCCCATAAAAGGACCAAGTGTACATCTTCCCATTTAAGTTAAACCCTATTTCCTCTCAGTAAAAATCATCTCTCCAAATTCCCTCTAGGGTATGGCGATGGCCCTCTGCAGAAGAGGAGGAGCTCTGATCATCAAATCAATCCCATCTTCTTCTTCTCCTAGATCTCTTATAACATCGTCTTCTTCGTATTCTTCTTCTTCTCATCTATCTCGTCCTGTTGCTGCCCTAACAGAGTTCACGAATCGGTTTCCAGTTCTTTCTGCTGCCAGTTTGTCAACACATGCTGCTGCTACAACTACAAGATCATTATCATCTGTGAATCATCGACAATCAAACCGGAAATATAGTCGCCATAAAGACACTGATTTGCTGCCTGGTTGTGATTTCAAACATTGGCTCGTCGTTATGGAAAAACCAGAAGGAGAACCTTCTAGAGATGAACTCATCGATACTTATATCAAAACACTCTCCAAGGTTCTAGGAAGGTATACATGCCCAACTGATTTTGTTTCTATGGTTTTGTATTTCTAGTTGCATTTCAGTTTTAGTATATGTTTTTGGATTGTATGTGGATCAATTTTACCGCGATAAGTCAAATGCATACCAAATAGGATGTCTACTTTTTATCTACCAAGAAGTACTCATCCATCGTACTGGGTTTACTAATATGAATTTATTAGATGTGATTTTAAGCATGTGGATATGTATGGCGAAACTTGGATTCAATACTCAGCAAATAGGATGTCGTTTAAGTCTTTACACAATTTGTAATGAATTGTTAGAAAAGAGGCACTTTAGTTGTTAAGTGTGAGGTTTTCTGGCGTATAAACTTATTTGTTTAGGATCTAATCTCTTGAATACGTTATTAGTTCAATCTATTACATTTTTCCTTGACATAATATATGTATAATATATTATGGTGGAATGAATGTAATTCTTGGTACATGTCTAGTCAGTTAAAGTGCTTAATATTGGTTTGTAAAATGCGTATAATGGCAACGACTGCCCGGTCCTTGTCTTAAAACTGAAGATGAAAATCAACTAGACACACAAAGGCAGGAATTTATCTACGGGTATTTGAGAAAGAAAAACTGGTAGCATGCATATTCTCAAAAAAAAAAAAAAAAAAAAATGTTTGTGAAACAGGCTTTTTCATTTTATTATACATGCTTACATTTGATATCCTTAAATGGATTCTGCACACATTATTTCCTCGAGTCTTGACATGGAACAGAAAGATCCGTGCCAGGATATGGAAGTTCATTATATAAGTGTTGTAGTTGGGGTTGAAGTATATGTTTGATGGCTATGTGTCTTTTCATTTTATAGTGAGGAGGAAGCAAGGATGAAAATCTACTCAGTGTCAACTAAACACTACTTTGCTTTCGGAGCCCTTATGTCAGAGGAATTGTCATACAAGCTCAGAGGTATGTCCGCTGGTACTTAATTGTTTGTCACAAAGTTCATAACTACATGTATGTGTGTGTATATAAATCTTGGGCAAATTAATAAAGTAACCAGCTTCCTGACCCATAATTAATAAACCGGCCATTTTTTTCCTGCCTTATATAAAATGGCCATTCCGTTAGATTTTAGGTCAGGACCCACTATATTGGTCCAATGCCATTGAAAAAGTCAAAACCGTGTGAATGATTACTTAACTACCCTTCTTGATTTTCTAGCAAGTCTTATTTTTACTATGTCAAAAGAAGAAAGAGCCGCTCAGGGGATGGTCATGGTTGGTATTCTGTTGCCATTTTTTTGCTCAACTCGGAGAACTGAGATGATATTACAAACACCACCATTCACAATTTGAATTCTGTATTGTGGTGATGGAACTTCGTCTTCTCCGGTGATGTAACTTCATCTTCTCCGGGATTATGAACAGGCGATGGAAATATAAGAGGCCATCACAAAATAGATGGGGACTATTCTAATTAATGTGTTTGATCATTTGTTTGCGTTAATTAGAGGTATGGGTAGGCAAGCAATCAAGTTAAATTGCATATATTGATGTTTGATTTTGGGGATTGAAAATTTAGGATTCTAGACCTAATGTCTGTCTTATGCTTTTAGGGTTCGGATCTGTTTGTATTTCGTGTTGGATTAGATATCTAATAACTTGGGTTTATCAATTTGTAATGATGGTGTGTTAGTACTAGTGACAATTTAATTTGTTTGTTACGGGGAATCATAAACAAGTCTTGCTGGTTAATTTTGAATTGTTTGTGAATTGTTGATTTGTCAATGGTTTGATTGTTGTTTATTCTTTCAATTCGTGATGACATCAGTCTGTCTCCTCCATGTTTTGTTTAGAACTAGTTGACCATAGCCCAGTCGATAATGGTGATGAACTGTTGGGGAAGAAGATGAACATGGTTATACACACAACCCATTTGTTTTCAACTTAGGGTTACAAGTTGACTCGGGAATGAATCACTAATCCGACTCGGACCCTTTCAGCCGATTTGAGGGACTTATACGTCTTTTCAGTGGACTGGATAACTCGACACGTAAGCGATAACTGTCGTTACCCGTTTTTTCAAAAAAACGGGACGGAAAATGTCAAACTCGGCCATTTTATATAATGATTCAAAAAAACGGCCACTTTCTTAAATATGGTTCAAAAAGTTGGCCACTTTATTAAAAAGCCCATAAATCTTTTCCAAATCCTATCCTTCTTATACGATCTGTTCCATTTTCTGTTGACAACCTGTGTAGATCTGCCTGGAGTGCGCTGGGTCTTACCGGATTCTTACTTGGATGAAGCAAATAAAGATTATGGAGGTGCATGTTTCTTCATCTGTATATGTTTTCTCTGCTTGATTTTGTTGGTTGTGTTCATGCGGGTCCAGTTTGTATTTTTGAATTGAATTCTTAAGCACAGTCTTGTTTAGTTTATTGGGCTATCGTAAACTTGAGATTTCCGTCTTGATGGCGGACTACTCCAATGCCACGTTGGTTACTTAGAATAATAGTATGATGTCCTAAATCTTTTGTAAAGACCGTCTGGAGAGCACTGTGTTCCAGTGTTTTGGTATATTTTATCTTTGTATTGTCAAGGTGCGAGCATTTTAACAATTTGCACCACTCTGCATAGTAAACCGTTTCCAATTTTAGTTCTAGGTTAGTTGTGACTTATTAATATGCATGTTTTTTGGATGCAGGGGAGCCTTTTATCAACGGAAAAGCTGTTCCTTATGATCCCAAATACCATGAGGTGTGGATTCGTAACAACAATAAACGACGTGTCAGAGAAAAAGACACGCAGCTTCACCCATCCAGGAACTTCGAGAACAGAGAGAATAATGAAAGGCAGCGTGATTTCCAGCCAAACCAACCAGAAGGGCCACCTGAAGATTTCAGCAATAATGGGAACTATCAATTAGGCCGGTCAACAACGGTAGATAATTGACCAAGGAAATATTGAGTTCATTATATCTGGGGAGTTTTGGGTTATATAGGGAAAGGCTGATATGAATTAGGAGAGAACGCTGACTTAGGTAGATTTTAAGGTCAATATGGGTGGAAGAATAGAATTTCAAAAATTCATCAAACTTTCAGTAGAATTTCAACAAGGTTTGCAGTTGTGAATTTAACTTAGATCCCATCAAACAAAATTATTAATTAGGGTACAGGGAGAGATATATGTCGACATGTTTTCTACTTTTTTACAAAATCCAAATGGTACTTTCAGTTATATACTGTACAAGGATTTCAGAGACCAACACTTCAGCAATGAGTCCATGATGTCCTCATTTTCAGAACAGTAATAGATTAATTATGGCAAATAAAATTACCAAATTACTCCTAAGAGCATCTCCAATGCAAGGGGTAAAGGTCTTAAAATTGAATGACACCTAGGATTTAAGATTTTTTGCATCAAATTTCCATCTCCAACACAAAGGTGAAGGTCATAGAGATAGATGACATGGCTAAGTGGGGGTAATTGAGAAAGTGTAAATAAGACTTTCTCTATGACCTTGGGTCTTAAAGCCACATCATTATTTTGTCTCTAAATTCAAATAAAGTTTGTTAGATAATACCAGGGACGGAGCTTAGTGTAGTTCAGGGGTGGCCCCCGCCTCCCCTGTTTCTTGCTAATTCATTATAAACCCTTATGAACTTCTGTTATTTAGAAGAACAAATTTTTAATTATTCCCCCTTGAATTTATGTTTTGCCTAATTAGCCTCCCTTGAAAAATATTTCTGGCTCCGTCCCTGGATAATACCTTGGGGGTTGGAGATCAACTTGAGGTTAAACAATTTGCATTAATTTTTTTTTGTCATTTAGTGATGACCCACACATAAGAATGTGTTAATAAGACCTCCACACAGGATGACCTTGACCTTATGCATTGGAGATGCTCTAAAAAGATACCTATATGAAGAAGAAAAACCAAGGGTATTTATGTCAAATCTGAGGATCACTTCAGAAATCTCATTTGACTCTCACTCCCAAGAGAAAGAATAACTGCCTTCCAAAAAAAAAAAAAAAAAAAAAAAAAGAGAAAGAATAACAAAAGGAAAGAATATGAATAGTGGTACTGGTAGAAGAAGAATTGAGAGTGGCATATCATTGGTATTTGGAGTAATTCTGAGGAAGAGTTTTTGTAGATTGAGAGAATTGAAAGACTTGTTTTCTGAATTTATGATTGTTCTTGTGTCGAGACTCTCAATTATTCAGGATTCCTCGGCAAAATGGCGGTCATCAACACCCGGGAAGATATTCGGTGATGTCGATCGTTTGATGCTCGTCCTGATAGGTACTTCTTAATGGATTGTGTCCATTTATTTTTATTTTTGGTATGGTTTTGAGAATTTGTTGTCAGCACTAGTAGGAAATATAAATAAAGTGTATGGTGGCAGAAAATCTTGTACTTATTGATATAAACAAATTTGAGATAACATTTTATATTTGCACTGATTTTTGACAAATGATACTTGTTCATAAATATTTGATTGTTTGTGGTTATTTGCATGTTTTATTTAATAGTTTTGGGATCCATTAGGTGCTTGGGTTAGGCCGGCGAAATACACTTCAAGAACAATTATTGATAGAAAAATAGAAATAAGTCAATTATGAATGTGAACACAAGAATTACGAAGACATCCGAGTGTCCACAAACAATATTCGCATTTGTAAATATCAACGTCGTAAGACAGAGAACGGAAATGAAATGATATTAAATATGATGACTCATCGACTCAGAGTCTTCGGACTCGTCATTCTCTTGCCAAAGGGGAATCGATCCAGCGATTCTGCGTGGTTACGGTGCACATATCATAAAGTATAATACCTATAGCAAGAAATACGGTGCTGAAATGTAAATAACACAGTGATTTACGTGGTTCAGCACTAAGGCTTACATCCACGGGATTGGTGTTTCACTATGTATTCTGGGATTACAAGGGTAGTCGAATGACTTTAAGTGAATAACGATGCTCAAAAGGGAAATATTCTTCATACTTACTCTTCCTCTCTCTCTCTCTTTCCTATAATCTTCTCTAGTTAATCAAAACTGGTCCCCTTTTCTCTTGGTGAAGAGGAGTATTTATAGGGAAGATTCGTGGGGTCCATTGTCAGAGACCGTTTGAATCTTATCTTCTTGTTCTCTGTGTTGATCCCGCTGATGTCTTCGCTCTGCACCGATGTTCCCAGCGGTTACTCTTGATGACGCTAGGTCGATGCTTGCTCTTCCACAGGTTATTCGATACGTACCCTATGGCTAGATGTTTGTAGGTGAAAATGGTTTCTGATGATTTCGGTAATTGCGGGTGTGCAGGTGAGAAACAATTTAAACCCCAAACAATGTACTGCAAGGGAGTACTTTAGATTCGAGAGATCAATCTGTACAATTCCGGCCTAAACCAAGAAATGGCCGTTCCGGACTCGCCTCGGTCACAAAGTGGAGGATAATGGGTTGATTTTGGGGAGGGAAGCAAGGAAAGTGGTTAGACCAGAATAGTTGATTCTGGAAGAGTAGTTGGGTTACTACGACTTGTTATCAGAAAAGTGAGAGAGCTCCCAAGGTGAGCTAGCAAGTAAGTATTTCTCGAGTGTTGTATCTCCCGTATGAACTTGTTTTTCAATTGAAATAGGTAAGACCTATTTATACAAGTCGGAGTAAAAACGTACCCTGGTCTCATTAAGGAGTGGGGAAGTAAATGGGAGGAGGTGATAACCGTTTGCATGGAATTGATGTTTCCATAAAGTGGTTAACGCATGAAACTGGTTTTCATGAAACTGCTAACGTTATGGAATTGATGTCCCATAAAGTTGTTAACGCATGTGCTTTATGTCCCATGAACGTTTCACACATAACTTCCCGTATTTACTAACCGCCTTACCCTTATGACGGGCGTAGTGTACGTCGCACGCTGTAAACCGCCAAACCAATACCCAAAGAGGATCCCCCAGTTTGTGTTGATGTATCGAATGTTTTGGAAAACATGTAGCACGTTGTTGCGGCCTGGCAAGTCAAGCTCGGGAAACTTGCTGCCCGGTGACCTTCGGGACGGTCGGATTTTGCATCTTGATAGGAGGGGCAACCATTGATTGTTGCACGCCTTCGTTTTGGTAGCCACGTAGTGAGGGCCAATGTGGTGGCGCGGCTAGGTTGGCATGCCGTTGGAATGGCAAGGTTTGGCGTGGCAAAACTTAGGTTTTCGGACCAAAGGTTACCATGTGTCGTCTGGTAACCTTGGATGGCTAGGATTTGCTCTTGGGTTTGAAGGGCAACCGTTGATTGTTGCACGCCTTCGTTTTGGTAGCCGCGTAGTGAGGGCCAACGTGGTGGCGCAGCTAGGTTGGCATGCCAAGGTTTGGCATGGCCAAATTTAGGTTTTCGGGCCAAAGGTTACCATGTGTCGTCTGGTAACCTTGGATGGCTAGGATTTGTTCCTGGGTTTGAAGAATTTGTCTAGTGAGAAAATATATTTGCAGAGTGTTTTTAGGAGAGAGGAAACAGAGGGAGGAAGAAAATTCTCTTATGATCGGTGGGCATATGCCTCATATGGATTTCACTTGAGCTTTGGGTCGTTAATGATTATTGGTCCGATCCGAATCCATTGACCGTTTGGAAGCAACAAACCTGATCCGGTAGCGCTGTCCGGTCCATAAGACTAACCTAGCATTTTAGGGTTCTTCACTTAGTAAAAATAATTTCTCCAAATTCCTTTCCTATAACCATGGCGATGTCTCTCTGTAGAAGAGGAGGATCTCTAATCATCAAATCATTCCCATCATCAACTTATTCTGTTTCTTCTTATCTATCTCGCAGTGTTCGTCCTGCTATTGCCTTAACTGAGTTCAAGAATAGGTTTCCATCGACAACCATTAGTGGTGCTTCTGCTACATTAAAATGTATGTCAACAGAAGCTGATACAACAACAGCATCATCATCAATGAATGATCATCCACAATCAAACTCGAATAGTCGTACACCTCGTCTAATATTGCTTGATGGTATGGATTATGAACATTGGGTTATCATGATGGAAAAACCTCACGGAGAACCTACTAGAGACGAGATCATCGCTACTTATATCAATACACTTTCTAAACTCCTCGGAAGGTATACTTACTTAATTAAATTATCAGTATGGATTTTACTTGCTTTTTTATTGTATGTGGAGATGTATATGTCAATTTTAGGGTTTCATATCTTTGTTCTGTTAGATTGTTCTTCGCCCTAATTGGCATTATGCTTGTTGGTCGGTGACAAATTAAAGAATTTTCCCGGAGTTTAAAAATGTGAATAGTAATCATAAAGATTCGGTCCATAATGAACTGTTCCATTCTTGGTATACCTGAAATAAGCCTCATATCTGAGTATCATTTTCTGGGTGTTGTAGTAGGAATAGACGTGTAAATTGCGCTGTGCCAGATGAGCACATGCTGGCACAGCGCACGACAAAGCTAAAATTTGAGCACAAGCCATCCCAGCTGGTGACTTAGCCTAGAATGGCATAACAAGTTGGTTTTGTGGGCTGTGCTCGACTAATCGGCACAGTAGTCCAGCACATCATGCGGCACGGATAAGTACGAATGCACAACACAACAAGATATGTTAAGAATGCACGTACTAATATGCATAAAACACTAAATAACATAACATGGCACAATACATCACATTTTGTGTATATATAGCCAATTTTCGACATTTTATCACCGTTATGTGAACTTATGTTTATAATAACACATGTAATACCTAAATATTAAGAAATACAAAATAAATATGCGCGACACTGCATATCACGGCATAACACGTTTAGTTTTACGGCACATTACGACACGACACGTTTATTTTTCTCGCATGACAAAGACAACACAACACAACACACCGTCTAGCACGACACGCCTTAATCTCTGGCACGGTACAACACGGTATGCATCATACTAAGCACGTGACTTCGTGGGTTGGGTTGTGCTGGGCCGACACGTTTTACACCTCTATGTAGTTGTTTGATGGCTATGTATCTGGTTTTTTTTTTTTTTTTTTTTTTTATAGTGAAGAGGAAGCAAGGATGAAAATCTACTCAGTGTCAACTAGATATCAGTTTGCTTTTGGGGCCCTTATTTCAGAGGATCAGAGGTACAAGATCAGAGGTATATCCAGCCGTGTTAGTTCTTTTGTTTGTTTCAAAGTTCATAACTATTTATATCCACGTTCAAATCTTTTCCAAATCCTATCCTTTGTTTCAATTTTTGTTGACAACTTGTGCAGAACTGCCAGGAGTACGCAGGGTCTTCCCTGATGCTTACATGGATGCTGCGAATAAAGATTATGGAGGTGCATATTTCTACATCTTGTGTTTCAAAAAACAAATAGGAGAATTCACGAGTGCACATGCATTTTTATAATACGATTCTCACTTAAGAGTTGCATGCATATCCAGTTTGAGTTTGACCCAGTAATTTCTTAAAGATACCCCCGGGAGTCCATGAATTGTTCAACAGTCTTGTTTAGTTTTATCGTGCCATGGTAAACCTGAGATGTCTTGAAATGTCTTTTGGGCTAATTGGTTTATTTTGCAGGGGAGCCTTTCATCAACGGAAAAGCCGTTCCTTATGATCCCAAATACGATATGAAATGGGGGTCATGGAATTTTGATGAGAGAGATATGGAAGAGGAGAACGAAGACGCGCAGAATCCTGAATCTGAATGAATGCTACCTGGTGGAAATGTGCAGCCTAATATCAGAGGTAATTGATATCTATAGGAGAAGTAAACTGTTGATAAATGACTAAGGTAGTCTCGAGTTGTATATGTAAACCTAGTCTTCTATGGCATTGTGTTGACTTGTCTCGTTTCTTCAAGTGCTGCACACCTATGTTATTCACCGGTAGGTCTGGTATATTCTTGATTGAATCTAATGTCACTGCACTAAAAACTATTTGTTGTCATCGAGTGTTTTTTGTTACCAACCAAAAAAAACAGATTCGTAAATTTTCTTGCCCACTCAACCACTTAAGCTTCTCCCCGGTGTTGGTGTTGCCTCAAGTGTCGACAGGCTACTAAGTACTGTCTGCTGACAATTGTAATTTTAAGCGTATCAATTAATGGAACTTTCTGGCTACATAGAAGATATTTATAAGTTTTGCTGACTAATTTTTAAACAATAACCCGAAATGATACCTTTCAGAGAACGCCCAATTGGGGGATATCAAAACTAATTGGGGGATACGAATTACTTCCCCCAACCTTAGGTGCCTGTTAAGGGGTGTTTTTTGGGTATGAAAATACTAAAACACCCTTAGATTAATAAACAAAACTTATGAAAATACTGTTATACCCTCCCAAAAAATAAAAACCTTAAAATCAATTCCCAAACACAAAATCAGTATCCCCCATTTGAATACCGGCTTACTCGTGTTTTGAAAAAAAAAAATCTTCATCTTCTTCATCGACGATTAATCGTTAAATCAAAAATTTCTTCGTCGATTAACCTACCTGAATCATAACCATGCCTCCACGGAAGAAAATAACTTCCCAATCGGAACCCAAGTCAATCGAATCCAAGTAAATCGAACCCAAGAGCGATTTTTCAACGTAAATTGAAAAAAAAAACTTGATTTGATTGCTCAAGAGGAAGAAAACAAAGAAGCGAGTTATCGGATGATGAACTACTAGCAAGGATGGCTTCGTGGAGAAGGTTAGTCATTTTGAACAGTTTAATTAGTGTTTCACTCGATTTGTAGCTATGGGTTTAGGTCACAATCGCTAAAAACCCTAACTGCAAATTTTGAGTTTCGAAGTTCCAGGCATTCAATTTAGTATGAATACCGCACCGGTAGTTAAACCGGCATGCGATCTAGGATGAATACCACGCCGTAAATAGGTACCGGAACTCAATCTAGGTTGAAGACCACGCCGGTATACAGAAAACAATAGGGTTTAGTGCATTGTACCGGCATAAACTGTATTTTAGAATTCATGCCGGAACTCTAGTTTTGGTATCCAGGAATTTTAGAATTTCTTCCGGCATCTTCGATATTTTATTTTGCAGGCCGGTACTTGAACCCGATATTGAATCTTGTTATTTTGATATGCCGGTAGTCGTGTTAAGTTTCCAGGAATTTCAAAAACGATCGCATCCAATACATTTACTTATGTGTGCCGCATCGTAATCCGACATTATGTTCATTATACGTAAATGCCGGTAGTGGTGTTTAGTTATCCAGGAACATTCCTACACTATACCGGCATCCTGGACATTTATTTATAAAGGCCAGCACTTTAACCCGGCATGGAAGTTTATTATAAGACCATGCCGGAACTAGCTCACGGCATGGTCTGTTCTTTGTTATTTTATGCCGGTATTAGAAATTAAAGTTAGTGCTTCTTTTGAAATAGATCTAAAGCAATGGAAGCCAAAGCAAAGGAGGCTAACAAAGGAAAAGCTAAAGCTGCAGCGACTAAGAAAAAAAGGAAGGATGGTCTTGATACTCCTCAGTCTCTGCCTCCTCGAGGGAATAAAAAAAAAGCGTTTGGGTTTTGAGACAAGAGGGATATTTGGGATAGTCGTCATGATCGTAGTATTCTTGCAATCCGTGAACCTACTGCAACTGTTGAGGAGGAAGATGAGGTAGATGAGCAAGATGGGCAAGATGAAGAGGAAAGTGAGAAGGAAGACAACGAGATTGATCCAACTCAATTAGCAAGCCACTGAGTAGTTGAACAAGGTGGCCCAAGTCAACAACCCACACAAGGCAAGGCGAAAGGCAAAGGCAAAGTTAAAGTTAAAGGTTCGCACCTTCCTCATGTTGATGACATGATACCCGACCTTGAACGTGGTAAAATTTGGGGCGCAACTTTTTTGATCATGGGTTCTATTTGGCTACAAGCACTCATGGGCTTGTACTATATATCAGACCTATGTAAGAATTTCTATCTCGTGCATATGTACTCGTATTTATGCAAAATATCTTAAGATCTCTTAATCGTATTATCTATTAATTATAGGATCATAAGATGGATGTGCGTGTTTGCCGAAACCAAGCCGCGGATGATTGGGATTTGTCTCTAGAGCATTATGATGTCCAAGCAATAGTAACGGAATCGGTATATATCCTTTGGTTGAAAATTATGTGAAGCCGATATTGTCACGGTCTAATTGCTTCGTTGAAAGGTATCATGGTGAAACCGATACCATGCACTTCCCATTTGGAGAGATGACCTTGATCCCGTGATGATGCTCGAACATTCTAGGCTTGGATATTACCCAAGCAAATCAATTGCGTAACGAGGTGACCTTGAGCTAGAATGGACCTAATTTGCACGAGCTTACTAACAAGTTGTTTGGTTGGGACTACAAAGAGTCGTGGGAAAGCTTCTATGTATCTAAGGTTAGTAGGACAAAAACATTCAAACCGACCTCGTTTAAGAAGAAGTTTGAAAACACAAAGAAAAGAAGTGGGCGTGATGGATGGGACCCACATGATTCGTTATACAAAGATTGCATTACTTGTTATACATCTTGGGCACTCGGGTATTCCACGACACTAGTAGCAACAGGGTTGGTGCAAACTTCCTTCAGTACTTGGATCCGTTGGACGAGATATTTACCTATTCATGGGGCACCGTGGCAATGGCACATTTGATGGCGAAGATTAGAAGCGCCTCTAAGGCGGTTACAAACCAATTCGTTGGGAATTTCACTTTACTCCGAGTGTACTTTTGTTTTTAAATTTATGTTCTTATTTATATTGTTCAAGTGTATCCTTATTATGTATTTAGAAACAAAATTTACTAACTTTTATATGTATCATTTCAAATTTGTATAGGTGTTGGCTTATGAACATTTCCCAAAATTGTTCAAGGACCACCCTTCTTGAAGTTTAATCCAGGTGTTGACCCCAGTAGAGCCTAGAGCAAAGAAATACGAGTTCAACGCCTATCCGGTCCCTAACAATGGTCGACCGATAGAAATGAGATTGGCTCTTGACGCAATGACTACCAAGGATGTTGTGTTCGACCCTACAAGGAGGCTAGAGATAACCGTCAATACACTTGGTTTTATAACGTTGCATTATACCAAGGTCCTTTGTTCCACCCAAAGGGATACGTTATGGCTGATCCTCGACGTGTGATGCGGCAAATTGATTCAAGCAATTACCTAGTATCATGACAAGCCTCTACCGAAAGGTACCTTCTTGATTATTCTCGTTGCATGTCAAGTTCCACAAGGTTGAGGGTAGAGTATGATCCAACTCGAACCAACACACTTGGAGGGATAGGGAACCACGTCGTTTGGTTGATACTACTAATTGGGAGGTTGTGAATAACGGTGATGAAGCCGACCCAACCTACATTCGTGATTATTTGGAATGGTCACATCCACTTGTTTTGTGGCCTCGAAGATGTCCAAGTTCCACCCCGTAAAAACCCTCCCGTTCCAACTCCTATTGCGGCACCACCTACGACGAGCCAACTTAATAAGACCATTGGATTTCTAGTAAGTATTGTTAATTGCTTACTCGTTAAATGTACACATAATTTTATATTAGCATATATATACTAATTATGTGTTGTATGTGTGAAACTAGCGGTGTCGGCTTGGCAAGTTGAAGAAGATGTTAGGTTGCAAGTACTCGGGAGGAGAGGTGTTATCCCTTGAAGAGATGAAGGAAGTCGTGGAAAAGCTTGATAAAATTGAAGAAACCGACTATAGTGCAAGAGATTTGTTCGGGGAAACGAGGAATAGAGTGGCCCAAAAGAAGCAAAAGACCGAGTGATTAGCTCTTCAGTTGTGTTTCTTTCATTTGGATGGTGGTTGTTACGTCTTGAGGAATTTCTAACTTGTTTTTGTTTGTAACTCATGGTTTACTCTTTAGTAGTTTGGTTTTCTTTTGGTTTATGATTCGTGGGTTAAGAAAATTTAAGCACGATCGAGTTTGTTTTTGTTAGGTTGAACATGTTTAAATTTAAATTTGTAGTGAATTGTTATATTTGCAAGTTTTAGTTACAAAACTTGCCGGCATGGAAAAGGTTATTAGGACGCCGGTATAGGTTCCGGCATGAAAGATTATAACGATTTTATGCCGGTCACTGATACCGGCATATTTATTCTATATAACAGTATCGGTATATGAAGATTAAAAATCCATGTTCCTGAATAGATATACGAAGGTACCGGCGTGGATTCGTTATCTAAATCCATGCCGGAATTGTATTTTTTTTAAAATTTTCATTTTGGTTACAAAACCGCACTCTAATCTTGATTGATTCAATGCTTAGGAACTCTGCCGTGATAGTTCTTCACTTTAACGCTTTCTTAATTCATTCCTAAGTAATCCATTACATTGGATTAGAAAATTAAATTAAAACATACTAAACGACATGGAATGGATTAAATTTGGTTATAGAGGATCTCATAATCTATTTCCATCCCTTTTCAACAATTGCGGAGCCTTTGAATCTTTCGCGTATATCTTCGAAGACATCGTCTGGAATCTCAGTGTCGAGGACTATCTTAATTGGTTCATCTTCTCTTTCAACATATTCCTTTCCCTTCATATAACACCCATCAATAGGCTTGCATTGGCCCTTGTGGTTTTCTCTTGACTCTGCTAGTTCAACAGCTTTGTCAAACCATTGAAACTCATCGTACTTTGGGTGATTCAAACACCTTAGAAATATTCTTCCATTTTCAGCGTCATCGGTTTTGCAATCCAAAACCGGTGTGTGCCATCACAGCTTCTACACTTTGAATAAATAAAAGGACAATCCATGGATAGATGAGAAGGTAACTTGCAAATTTGACACTTGCAATGATGACTCTGTAAGATAAAATTATATTAGTTATGCGTCATAGTATTGAACATTATATTGTTAGTAAATGTACTTACTTTGCAAATAGAGGTAGATAATGAATCCCCAATCCCTTCTGAAGCTTTAACCGTGCTTGGTATCTTGAGGGAATGATTTTTGTTATTTGGGGAGTGGTTTGTGTAGATTTTTCCAAAGTAATGGGGGTATTATATAGAAATGAAACTCCAACGGTCTTATATGTCAAAAATCTAGCCGTTTTTTTTTTTTAATTTAACAACTGCCGGCATAGTCGGTATTATGGATTGAGTGTCGGATCAGAGTACCGGCATTTAAAAGTTTTTTCAAAACCATGCCGGATTTGGTTGCATATTTGGCCTAATCTCTGTGAAGAAATTACTTTATACCGGCATTCTATTTTACAATTATCTTAATGCCGGTATTTTGGGTGATTTCAAAAAATACTATCCGTTGAGGTTTTTCTCTATATAAAGAGAGCCAATACTTGGACCCAAAATCCCAAAACTCGTGTGTATTTATATATATCCTTGATACTCTTAACTTAGGAAAACCCTAAACCCAAGAAAAATAATCTATAAATAGATTAGTATAGTACCTAATCCCACGTACAAGAAATGGCATCGTT
This sequence comes from Papaver armeniacum, assembly GCA_023531295.1. Taxonomy (NCBI): domain Eukaryota; kingdom Viridiplantae; phylum Streptophyta; class Magnoliopsida; order Ranunculales; family Papaveraceae; genus Papaver; species Papaver armeniacum. The sequence continues at coordinate 28,690 of JAJJWW010005874.1, forward strand.
TGACTCCGAGGAAGATTTAGCAATCACCCAAGCATGGTACGCCGAAACTCGCCCTTCAACTATAGATAACAGCACACGGGATTCCATGTGGTTGAAGATTTTTAACAAGTTTATTCACGATTACGGTAACCCGAAAGGAAGAACTCGCTTAACAAATCGAGCAACGACACGACATCATCTTAAATGCAGTGGTTGAGTATCTAAAAATGAAACACCGGATCGACAACGCTACCCAAAATAGATTGTCCCCTCAACAACTCGTAAGTATCCTTATGATTAATTCGACACAATCTATTCTTTTGCAATTTTATGCAACAAACAAAGTTTGTGTGTTGTTTTTGTAGCATGAAGCCGTGAAAACGCGTTACTTGCAAGAAAAGGGAGAAGTATTCATGTTTTAAGCCAACTTGAACCATATTGTAACCAAAGTCACGGAGTACAACCAGCTGGGTGGATCGGAGACGGATTCTTCTTAATAAGATTGATAATTTAGTGGTATTTGCTTAGGTTTTTCGGGTATTTGGTTAGATTTTTAGGGTATTCGGTTTGGTATTTCATAAGGTTTTGTGGGTACATCTCTATATAAACCCTCACGAGACTATAACTCGTCCACTTGGGTCACCAAGTGGTTTAAAGGCTTGATGCACGTGCTAAGTGCATTCGTGCTTCCAGCGACAAGGATTACATTTGAAATAAATTATAGTTCCGGCTTATTTTATTTTGTTAACATAATACAATACCATCAGAATCCCAGCATAGATATTGTATATATATGCATGCCGGAACCAAGTGTTACATTACTGTCTAAAATAATCCATGTTCCGGCATTGCATAGATGAACTTTAGTGTGCCGGCAAAATATCCCGGCATGGTCGTACTTCCAACATTCAATGCCTAAGGGCTATTTTTTTAAACCATAGACCAGTAAAGATCATTGGATGATAAAGTGGAAAAGATATCCCGGCATGGTCGTACTTCCTAACTTCAGTAAAGACCAGTAAAACCATATCCCGGCATGGGATCTAAGTTACTGACAATGCCGGGATGCTAAAGTGGAAAAGATCCGTTATGTCCTCATCTATTTAAAGGAATGGATACACCCATTGCACTTGATACCTAAAAAAAAAAAAAACGTTATCTCCAAGACATCTCTCTGATGGATTATCAATCACCAACTACCAAGTTCATCAATTCCCTCGAAAAAGAAAAACATATGAGGAACATATTTTGCACTGCGATAGGAAATCAATCATCAACCACCACCAACTCAGTTGCCACAATACTATAAAAACTAAGAAGGACGGAAGAAACCACCAAGTCAATTGCCGCAATGGAAGAAGAGATAATAAAGAGGAAAAGAGAAGAAAAAGAGGAAGCAAAGCTTGAACATTATCGTCAAAAAACTAGCTAAGATTGAAGCGGTGGTTGAGGAAGCGGATGAACGTCAAAAAGAAGCTAAGATAGAAGCGGATGTTGAGGAAGAAACCCAGTGGATTAAAAAAACTACTACATAGTATCGGATTTGCCGGAAGATCAACGCCCTTCAGATCTTTTTTTTGGGGTCTAGTTAGGAATGCTTCGCAATGAATAACTTGTTGGATCTGTAAGAGACGCATAATAGAATGCAGTGATATTGTTGTACGCAATCGAACAACTGCACTCATCAAATTATGTCGTAAATACAACGAGTTTGTTGCAAGATATAAAGGAAATAGGTATGAAGCTCAGGAAGCATATTTCAAGTGGTTCAAAGAGCCTTTTAGGCATTTTGAAGCTGCTTTGTTTCTTGAATCTCGTTCCGAGAACTGATGTTAGTTGCAATTGGCTTGAGATGTTTCATTTTATGTGTTACGTTGTTTATGTGTTTAATGTTTTTTATTTTATTTCCTTACTATTAATATGAAGGCCATTCTGGGTCGGTTTGTTTGCTTAAAACCTTGTGGTGGCTCGTTAACATAATACAGTACCGTCACAATTGAGTGTCAAGATAGTGTTCCAGCGTTTAATGTAGCAAGACAGTGTTCCGGCGTTAAATGTGGCATGTATGTTGTGCCGGAATTCTGAGGCTTGTTACCTTTTATAATTCAAAAAAAAAACAACTAACTCTAACTCCTTATTCTTCTCCATTGTAACTGTCGCACCAATTATCCCTCATTAAACCGCCACAAACTTCCTCATTCCATTTATTTGGTTTTTTTATTTGACGGTTACAAACTCCATTACTACATAAAATGGAAACGGTTCCATCTCTCTATTTTTTTGTTTTCACTTAGCAATTCCAAGAGAACTTGTAGAAACCCTAAACTCCATTATCTGGTTTCATCCTCCAAACCAAACTCATTCAATTCTCAAACCCAAATAAGAATGGGTCCTCGCAAACCTCCTGAAAAAACAAAACCTAATCCTCGTGGTAAATCGAAATCAGAAGCATCTATTGAACAAGATATAAGTGATGATGAGGAAATAACAAAGATGATGAGGTAAGTGATGTCTATGTTTATTGAAGTATTCTTAGTGAAATTATAGTGAAATTGAAATTGAATTGAGTGAATCGAAATTGAATTGAGTGAATTGAAATTTAATTGAGTGAATTTAACTTCCAATATTGAGTGGATTGAAATTCCTATTTAGTTTATATCCCCATTTTATTGCATGCAAGTTATTAGAAAAACCCTGAAAAATCGTATTGTTCACTAGCCATGCCTAGGTATTGTTTAACCTAGTTTGTTAAATCTCTCAGTAGATAATTATCTTAATACCGTCATTGGATTTCATTTACATACGATGCCGGAATCGGTTAACCTTAGCATGGAACATATTTAGTATACAATGCCGTGGATAATTTCCGGCATACTCGTTATGTTCATCGACCATGTCGGTATTTGTTTCTTATTTTTAAAATCTCTGAGACAATTACTGTTTACCGGCATGGTATTTAATTTACATAAGATGCTGGACTGATGAACTGGCGTAAAACTCATTAAGTATACAATGCCGGGATTAGTGCCGGCATACTCGTTATGTTCATTTACCATGCCGGAAATCTGTTTCCTTATTTTTAAAAAACTCATTTTGTTGGTAGGTCAAAAGATACAAAAATGAAGAAAGGAAAGGGAAAAGTTGTTGATGAAGAAAAACCTAAGTCTTCCTGATCTCGACGTAGTAGATATGATTCGGAACGTCGTAAGCTCACGATCCGGGACAATCCCATGGAGGAGGGAGACGCAAGCAGTGATGATGCTGCTCAGTGGGAGAATTATGTACCTCCTGATACAGAAGGTGGCTCATCCTCACATGGCTTAGGACAACCTGGAGTTGAAGACGATGACAAAGATGAAAATAAGCCACCAAAGCACCTCCAAAAACTATATGACATGATTCCACAACGCAGTGATCGCAAACACTGGGGTCAGCCGAGAGATCCCAAATTTTTATTTGACTACAAGGACTCTTGGGCTCGTTGGATCTATTCAACCTATTTAAGACGTTTGCATCTAGTTATTATATTGTTTATATATGATCATGTGAATTGAAGTTTGTTTGGTGTGTTTTTATAGGACCACAAGAAAGCCTTCCGGGTTTGCCGCCATCAACAAATGGATACATGGGATTTGGAAGGGGAGTGTCTAGAGGTTCAAGCGGAAGTAAGAGCATCTGGGTTGTATACAACGGTAGAATACTATGTGGCCACTGATCAAGTGACGGCAAATTGCTCCTTGGAGAGGTTTTATGCTTCGACTGATACCATGCATTTTTATTTTGGCGAGATGACCATTATCCCTGAAGATGTCCAAAGAATATTGGGTTTAGAGATCCGAGGAAAAGCCGTTAACAAATATGACGACGGTAAGAGCCTAGAATGGTCCAAGATATATGATCTGACTAAAAGGTTGTTTGGTTGGGATGAGGAAACGACAAAAGCAAATATGTACATGAAAAAGAATACCATGACAAAGACTATTAAAGACGTAAAGCTCAAACAGTTGTTTGGGAATACGATGGGCAAGGAATTGAATGCCGAACAAATTCAGCAAACTACCGTTGCTTATCTTTTGTTCCTCTTGGGCATCGCAATATTCCCTGACTCTAATGGTAACTTGGTACATATGAAAAACTTGCAATACTTGGATCCCTTGGAGGAGGTTCATGAGTACTCATGGGGCAATCGCTTTCTTGGCACATTTTTTGCGAGATGCGTAGATCTTCTAAGGAGACTTGCCGTCAATTTAATGGGAATATCACTATATTAAGGTAAGGTGAACTAGTTATTTTGTTTTCCAATTAGTTCTTTTCTTATACATACATTTCATTGGAACGATCTTTCATTTGCGTAGGTGTGGGCTTATGAACACTTCCCAACATTGTTCAATGAGTACAAATATTTGGAGTCGTCAACGCATGGTTTGGATCCACAGACTCCTATAGCCAAGAAATACGTTTTCGACAATAAACCGAAGCCCAATAACAGAACTCGGTTACTCACCATGAGGGAGGATTTGGACTCTATCGCTGTCCAAGATGTTGTGTTTGACCCATATAAGAACGAAAGAGGAGTTCACTTTCCAAGGCATGACAATGTAGCGTTTTACAACGGACCATTGTTTCATCCAAAAGGATTTGTTATGCATAACCCTCTCCGTGTGATCGATGCGCCAACTTGGGTACAAACAGAAAACACTTAAGGGTGAATTTGATGCCAAATTCTCTCATGTCTTACCTCAATGCGTATCAGGTGAACAACATACGCTGGTAGTTTACAAACCAAGTCCTGTAGTTGCACATTGGAATGAAAGGGAAGAACAACAACGGACAGGCTGGTTGGGAATTTGCGGAAAACGGTTATGAGTCGGAACCGGGCTTCCTCGAGAGGTTATTGGAGGTACTCACATCCTTATATTGTACGCCAGGCCAACGAAACAAAGTTGCATCCACAAGCGTAAACTCTTGCGTAATCCCATCGTGCCCGTACTTGAAAAGACTATCCTTTTGTTGGTACGTAATTGGGTTCACTTCCTATCGTTTGAATGTATACCTATAAACTTATAAACTTATAACATACTAATGGAAATATATAACAACAACGTTCACGGCTAGGAAAATTGGAAAACTGGTTTAAATGCAAGATCAAGAAAGGAGAGGATGACCCCAAAAGAAATGAAGACAGTTGATGAGAATATAGAAAAAATTGAAGATCCAAATGCAAAGGACTTGTGGACTCCAAAGAAAAAGAGGGCTCACAAGAAGCCAAGGACCGAGTGATCTAAGATGTTTGTTAATGTTTCTTTTATAGTATTAGATATGTATTTGAACAATCTACTGTTGGTTTATGTTTATGTGTGTGTCTTGCTAAACTTTGAAATCTTTGTTTCAAAAATCTTAAATTCCTGGATGCTTTTCTGGTAGTACCTTCATGGTCAGTTAGGAGTGAACTATGCCGGTTTGAATATTCCATGGAATATTCGGTGGTAGATAAAAGCATAATCGCATACCTAAGCATGCATAGTTGGTTTGAAGACCATGCCTAGGAAAAGTTTTTAAAATGGGGGATATCTTATACCAAAGATGGCAAGGAGTATGAATACCACGACGGTGGCATTAGTTACGCGTCGTATTCATACAACGAGCATGCCGGGTACTAAGTTGTTTCTGCACAAAAAATGGCGGTTTCAAAAAGGAAAATCAAATTTTCGACCTCTTTGAAGCATTTTGTGTGTTAGGTTGCTTGTATGTTGAACATGTTTACTTTCTTGAGTTGATTCTTCATAAAACACTTCATGGTCACGAAAATCATGATCCAAGGGGTTGGTTCATCATATAACTCCAATTGTGAGTTGTTATCATACACCGAAGATTGAAGATATGATTGTTGTTGTAGTTGAGCTAAAGATTCACCGCCGCAATTCTCTCATCACAATCATCTTCCATTTTAAAAAAAAAAAAATTCCACTCAAATTTTTTTTCTCTCCTTCTACTCCTCACTCACACAAATTAAAAATAAAAACACACACTAATCTATCCCCAAATACTTAAAATTTTTACTAATCATTATTAACCACTAAACATGATTAGTGAGTGCTAGATTAGGAATTTAAAAAATAATTACGTAAGGGGTGACCCAGCTTTGCTATTTGGAACCCTATTTTGTCATGTACCTATATCCCCCAATTAGTTTTGATATCCCCAATTGCGCATTCTTTCGGAAAGAAAGAAAACGGTGTTTAGACGGTGGGTTTTAGTTTAATTAATCTGATATCCCATCAAATATAATTATCATTAAGTAGCCATGTTAAGACCCTTGACCATTAGGTAGGTACTACAGGGAGTGATAATGTCGACATTTTCTTACTTTTTTTCAGACCCCAAAATTGTACTTCCTATCATACATTTCAGATCGCTCACTTCAAGAATGAGTCCATGATGTCCTCATTTTCAGTACAGTGGTGGCTACATTATTGTCAAATTTACCATATTAGCCCTTAAAACCCAATCACATGAGAAAAAAACAGGGGTATTTATGTCAATTTACATATATCATGACACATATTGGGGGTAGAGTGTAGTTAACTCCAAGTACATGGACAGGAGGAATCAAAGGACCGCATCAAAAAAAAAATCTCATTTCTGAGAAAACGAGGGAAGAAAATGAATAGTGGCACTACTAGAACAAGAATTGAGGATGGAATATCGTTAGTATTTGGAGTGATTCTGAGGAAGAGTTTTTGTAGATTGAGAGAAATGAACGACTTGTTTTCTGAGTTTATGTCTATTCTTGTCACAACTATTCAGTACTCTGATCATGTCATTTCTCGGCGGGTTCGCGGTGGTCAACGGCAATCGAATGAGTTCTCGGGCAGATATTCGCTGGTTTCGTCCTTGGATGCTGGCCCTGATAGGTAGTCTTTGATTGATTGTATGTTTTGGTGATATTGTTTGACAATTTGTTATGAGTACTAGTATTGGTCCTACTGGACAATAAAAAGCTTTCTTGGGAGAAAGTCTTGTACTAAGATATGAACAAAATTAAGATACTACTTTGTAATTGCATTGATTTGATTATTTAAGAGCATTTAAGTAGTTTTGGGGTTCATCTGGATTTTGTGTTAGGTAAACCGTAAGATTGGTATGTCTTGATTTATTTTATTTTATTTTTGATCGATAAAGAAGTTGGTGTTGATGAGTTGGTATTATCGTCCGATGACTTTACTACTGTACAACACAGGGATAGCGGCTTGGTATGTTTTGAATGGCAGTACTAGTTTTTATCTATGTGATCTACTGTTGAAACATGAAGTGAGTTTGCACTTTTTAAACAACTAGATAATTTTTCCATAAAATGATTGGGACATGATGCACTAGATATGCACATCAAGTCTGGTTTTGTAACAGTAGGAATTATAACTATTAGCAGATTGGTTTCAAATGTAACCTTCAAGATCATGTTATATGCTTAGCAATTTGATAGTTACAGATGGATCCAAGTTGTATGCGTCTTATTAAGATGGGAGGAATAAGCATACTCATATGAATGCACCGCGTTTAATGGAATTCTGAGCAAGTAGCCTCTGCATAAATCTACCACAAACAAGATTCTAAGATGATGAAGAAAACAAGATTAGGTATCAGAGTATTCAAAATCTTTGAGCATTCCTTCATTTGTTCTCTCTTTGCTTTCATCTTTGTGACCAACTGTTAAAACACTGCACTTTTGAGAAAGCTAGCTAGGGTTCCTATCAAATGGTTGGCGCACATGACGCACTATACTATAGATGCTACTAAACTTGCGATATCAAAATCTAGTTTAGAAAAGGGCATGAGAAGGATGGTATTACTTGCTCGATATGAAATTCTATCTTGAAGATCGTGTTACATATCCTCAGTGCAGTTAGCTAGTTGTGCAGCAGACAGATAAAGTTGCATGCCTTTTGCTGGGATGAAATGAATTCGGAAGTATGCTCAATATTCATGTCAGATGAATGCACTGCGATTGCGAATCTATTCTCAATGTTAGGGGGCACTGGTTTGATTTTTCAACTGTGGCATTAACAGTGTGATTGCCCTATGTTTTGATATGGATGCTGTTTTATATGCATGACAATATCCATCTAGCTGCTTATATGTAGAACTATGTTTCAACATGTATACTAGTTCCGTACCTGTTGAGTGAGCAGAAACTATGTGATAGTTGAAAGATATGCTACAACAGAGGGTGATTTTGATGATGATGGTGAAAAATCTGAATACGAAACAAATATTAAAGGGACGGAAAGTGGTGAATCTTCCTGAGGTTGGTGCAACTAAAAGAGAAGATCAAATCTATTGGAAGACACCGTATGGAATACCTGGATAAACTTTTGCAATATAGTTGGGTGCCTCATCTAAAGACACTCCGGCGGATGCAGCTAGTTTGAATTTGCTAGTACTTTGTTTCGATTTGACATTTCAGGAAGTGTTTGATGTATCTAGTATGTATGCATGTGCTTTGGAATTTGATCGCAGCATATTACAATGAAGTTTTGACATTTCAGGAAGTGTTTGATGTATCTAGTATGTATGCACAGTTATGTCAAGTATTTCGGTACTTATGGGCTAACTTCTTCTCTTGCTGGACACAGTCCCAGTTTGCGAATGTCACAGTCCCGGACACCCATCGCACCTCTGGAATGGGGCTTCCATTGATGCGCCAACTGAAATTGGAACACTTCATCTTTTGAGTCTGTTTAACATGTCAAATATGAAGGAATGGAATCCAACAGCCTACTATTCACATCAACTGTTAAGAGTCGGAACACAATTTATATTTTGATTAACGTCGTAGTTCAAGATAACCGATGCACGCAATATCAAATTCTATTGACATTGAATTTGAGAGAAATCTCAAATTTATGACCTGTGAGGAGAAGGATTCAAAGATAGCTTTGCAGGAGCATTTGGAATGGTAAGAATGATAGCACTATCAAGGGAACTTTAGGGAGAGGGCAAAGATCACATGCTAAGAAGAGATTTTCTTAGCCTTTCTGAGTTTTGTTTTCAGTATTTGGATTCAAGGCTGTGTTTCAGACAAACGTACACTCAAACAAACCGTAGATATGCTACAATTTTAAGTCCAATCGAAGAGAATTTACAACCTCTAACCTCACTAAAAACAAACTAAAAGAAAATTACCATGATCAAGCATGGAAAGTCGCCTTTAATGGTAGCTTTGAGCCGGTGATTTGCAGACATATTAACATGCCCTGTGTGCATTGACCTCTGAGGGAAATAGTTGACGGGCCTCTGCATAACTAGTTCCAGCTCGCATCTTCTCTGTTTGGAGTCAACTCTATGACGTCCGCAACCACTTTAAGAAACATTCCACCAGTGGCTTCGTAAACATTCCACCAGTAGCTTCGTGATCCTCAAAAGGAACCCAGTTTCTGTAGCAGAAAATAGTTGTTTGTTTCTTCAGATACAACTAGATAAGCAACAGGATACACTGCTCATAACATGAAAAAAAATAAGCATGTTGGCTTAATTTTGGTACCCGAATCATATTCTGGTGAGCACATTGTCAATCTCCCTGAAAACAAAAACTCTCATTTCTGGATCTTTTTCCTTGAGCAGCTCAAAGACACAAACATCATCTTCTGTCAGACCTAAATGTCGTCTGAGAGAAGTCCAACCGGTAGATAGTTTTGTTGCTTTACCACTGGCAATGTATCCAATCGTCCACACTTTATTATCTGAACCCCGAACTATGATATTCTTTATGTTCTTCGGTAGATATTTCTTGGCAAAGTAATTAGGAACATGCTGCAACAGTTGAGGGAAAGCATAGAGATATAAGACTATTCTTGTTACAACAGAACCAACTCAGGCAAAGACTAACAGAATCATTTACTGGTCTACTGATAAAAATACTTTTAAGCCAAGTCAAAAAGCAAAGAAAATAGAAACACACTTCAAGTACAAGAACACCACATGGTAAACTTCGTGTTAATAAAAATACTAACGGGAACACTATTTATTCATGCTTCGACACATCCTAATGAAAACCTTGCATGATGTGGAATAACTGTTAGCTAAGCATATAAAATTCCTTTTCCAGGAACAAGAAAAGGAATAAAAATATATTTAGTGAAGTTTTTAGGGGAAGATTCTTACCAGATATCCATAAGTGAGATAGGTATCTCGCATACAAACTGCAAAGAAAGGAACTTGAGTCTGACGCTCGAATAACCTGGTTACTTCAGCCACTCTTTCGATGCCTTTGTCTCTCCGTGATGATATAAGGAAAAGTTTCGAGGCGTCCGCTGAATCAGACGTGTCTTCACTTTCTTCTCCTTTAACAACAGGTAGGCGTTCACCTGATGGAGTTCTTTCATTTTCTAAATACGGTGACTTGGTTTCACCCGATACCAAAGACTTTGTACCCTGGTCTTTGTTGAGGTGCATGGGGATATCGATACCAGGAGGAAACGACAACTGCCTTCTTTCCTCATTTGTCTTACTTTCAACATGAGTTCGAGATGGAGCTGGTGAGTCCAACAAAACCATGTCATCATCATTTGCTACCCTTCTGCTCAAACGACGCCTTTTTTTAGGATTAGACTCTCCCTGGTTTCTCGAATCGTCTAAATGATCCATAACATTGGTAACACACACTGAATTGTGAATTCCCAATGTATCTGATTCCCAAAACATGACCACTCCTTAAAGATTCATGTTCTGTGAATTCTTTCCAACCTTTGTAAAACCAAACCTTGCCTTCAGATCTCTTCAATTCCACATTCCAAACTATACCATCAGCACTTTTCAGAGCGACAATATCTGACAACGTCCTTCCGATTTTTCTTACCACCTTTTGGGGAATCTCCTGCCAGAGATGTAGACAATTAATATACAATCAAATGCAGTTTCTAGTAGAATTCAGAGATCATTAACACCACAATGAACAATAAGGTACATGCAATCAGTTCTAACATGAGAAAAACAAGTTTTATGAGAATCTCACCATCTGATATTTCTTATTTTCTGTCCAAATAGCGAGAAAATACGGCTTCTTCCTTTTACCCGAACACTCTGCTTGATCGACCCTTGTCCTCCGCTTACTGACAATTGCCTTTTTCTTCAGTGAGTCGCATTTAAACAATCCACCTACACATTATACATGGGAAAATGTGTATACTGTTAGCTAGGATTACGCTAATCGCCTAAGCGCCTATAAATATATGTAAAGACACCAATGTAGATATATTGCAGAAATAACTCACAGTCCCTTTTGTCTGAACAAAGTGATGAATCTCTTCCAATATCACCTGCATGATGCTTATGGTGATCAAACTCGAACCATAATTAGTGAATGTTCCCTTGCTTGTTTCTTCATATTCTTTCCGCTTCCTGGAAGGAATCGATTTTGCACCATTGCTACCTATATAAGAAGGAAATACCTTTTCGCATCCATTTTTATCATACAACTTAACAGAAAACTGTGAATTACCAATATATTTCACAGTAACAAAATCCTCATGGCGTAAGTAATGTGATTCAACAAAATCAGGCCATCCTTTTCGGAAAGTTAAACTGCCATTTTCTTCTTCTCTAACCTTCACATTCCAACATCCTAATGGACTTGAAGGATCGAATCATAGGGTATCACCCCGTTAAATTTCTCAATGAAATTTACTGGTATTTTCTGCACAATTGAGAAAATGAACAAAAATAGAACTAACCCATATTCAATAATCAATCGAAAAATAAACAACATGGTAGAAGAGAAGATAATGAGCAACTTACAAGCTTTTTTACGAAATCTCCAGACATCACTTTGAAAAAAGAGGGACTGCTATAATTTTGCAGACTACCCATGTTCTTGTTTATGTCTACAATCAAATTTCACAAGAAATAAAATGGAAATGGGAAAAGAAAATAAGAAGAGAATAAAAGTATTTATGTATACTAAGAGTAGTAGCAGCAAGAATGCTAACGGAGGGTGCGAATTTATTTGGGGTGTACCGATCCATAGGTGAGAAATGTTTTAAGTTGCCTGGATTCTGGTACGCCCCAAATAAAAATTGATACCCCTATTAGAACTAGTTCAGGCTTATGTGTCACAATTCGCCCGACACGTGTACTCAGTGTTAGAGCACGTGTATGTATGTCATAGCACGTGTTGTAGAGAGAATCTACCATTGTTAAAAAAAAATCTTGAGAATCTACTATTGTTAAAAAAAAAAATCTTGAGAATCTGAATCTACCATTCTTACAGGACAAATGAATCTTGTCCGTTAGATGGGCCATTTGGTACTTGATCTTGAAGTCTCTGATCTGGTGGAAGAAGATTAAATTTTACTATCTGGTAAGTAGTCCCATAACCTGTTGGAGTGTCTTCTTCTCCATTGTCTGGTGTCTGACCACCAGTCATGTGGGTGGCCTGGAAGCTGCAATCCACACTGGTGGCATCCAAGAGATCAGTCAGTCGGCCATCCACTTATATTGAACAACCAGATTGACTGACCTAAGTGCATATCACCTCTACTCTGAAAAACAGACAATGTAGAAGAAAGCAAGGCATCATCAAAAAATGAAAACTAAAAAGAATTTGTTGTATCTTCTCAAAAATAGTTTTGCCGCTGTTTGTTGGATTTAAATCCACGGACATGACTTGATTAAGTGAATGAGAATACATAAAAAACGCTGCTCATATGAGGAAAATAGGTCATCAATCAACCATGGGGACGACAGGCACCAAACCAATAGTGCGTGTATACAAAAAAAATCACCGTAGTACACCTTCAAAATATTTGTAATCAATGTGGGCGTCGACCATTATTAATAACAGTCGGGAGGATGTCACAAACATGGCATGAGCTTAAAGTTGGAAGTGCTATTCTAAACAAACTAAGTCTATAGAGGTGTAGAGTCAGCACTGACTCCAAATGTCAGTATTAAACTACCAGTTTCCAAATAAAAACCGGAATGGTAACTACTATATGTACCTGATATAATAGTGAATGACGTGGTGCATGGATCGGCACGTGGTGATTCGGTGTAGCTTTGTTGACCTTGTGTTCTGATATAAGTAGTAAAAACTGAATTTGTTGTTGCTGCTGCTGCATCCGTGCTTGCAGGATCAGTTGCTTCTCCATCTAGCAACGAAAGAATAACAATTAGGGGAGAACTTACGCTGCATACCAATCTTTGTTACATCTGTATAGCATGCAGAATTTCACAATAGCGACTCTCAGCTATGAAAGATGAAGCTCGTACCTTTGGATTAGCAGGGTTGTCAGAATTAACAGGAGCTAGCAGCAACTCTTCCTACTGACCAAAATCTGCAATCAAAATTTCAGTATTAATTACGAACAGAGTCACAAAATTCCCTGTAAACAGTGATTCAGATGTGTATACCTTAAGCTCCTTCAGTTTTTACTGCTTAAAACACATCAGCTTACTTAACAGTGATTATTGACTATGAAATTATTCAAACAAAATAATTAAGCATCTTAACAGCAAGAACCAACAGAAACAAATCTTAAACTTAAGAATTCAAAAAGTCACATCTTTTGTATTACATCTAATTTGCACAATGTCCACAAAGAAAAAGAAGGAAGCCTTTTTTTTCTACATTTTATTTCTTTAACCTGTTTCGGGACATAAGAACACACACTCTTTCATGTGTTAGATGATTGGTGACACTAGTCACGAAATTGTCTGTCATCCAAAAAAATTGACCATGTAAGACAAGGGACATCATCTCTGATATGTTTTAGCTGAGATCTGGCTGGACCTCGTCGTATTTCAAATCTTGAAACCTCTGTAGCAATTTGATCTTGTACGTATTAAGTGCAGCATCCTCCAATGATACTGGTGTAGACTTGATAACAGATATTGCTCCAGCTTGGTGTAAGGCTCCAGCAGCTTCCTCTGCAAAGAGAAATTGTGGATAACATATGTTATGAATCATGCTAATACAAACGAAGACTAGTAGATAGATGCATTTGCGAACATATCAAAGTTTTAACCTGAGTTCGAAAGGGCAGAGAGAGCCTTTAATGCTGACTTGCGTGTTTTGTCGTCTTTGGCAAACTTCAACATTTCTACAAGATCTTTTTCTCCACCCATCTCTACTACTCTCATCCTTCTTTCATCTACAAGCAATTGACAAGAAAATGTTCAAAATAGGATTATCTGTTTCAATGAACATATTATATACTAACACAAAAGAGTGCACTGTCTTTGAAACACCAGCAACTGTAAGAAATTTAGTAACATGCATGTAACAACAGGGGATATGATAAAGAATTTGTCCACAAGCACAACACCTAGAGATGCCATATTACTTTCCGAGTGACCAGTAATGCAGACTAAAGATAAACATGCTAAAATGATCCAAAATCTCAATGGAGGAGCAAGGTCTAACTCCACAGATTCCCTAGATAAAAATCTCAACAGCAAAATGCTACAACGGGAACTTCCAAAGCTCTCAATTTACCCTCTTAATGGGGGGAAGTAACACGGTTAAGTCACCAGGGGAGCAAGGTCTAACACCACTTCCTAGATAAAAATCTCAACAGCATAACGCTACACCAGGAATTCCCAAAGCTCTCAATTTACCCTCTTAATGGAGGAAAGTAACAACAGAAAGCCACAAGGCGAATAAGTTCTACAACACTTTCCTAGATAAAAATCTCAACAGCATAATGCTACGCCAAGAATTTCAAAAGGTCTCAATTAACGAGGGCAAGTAACAAACCCTACACCACCAGGGGTGTAACTAGACTACAATTTTTATTGAGAACAGACAAGAATAACGGCCACAAGAATGTAATTGCATAACCACCCTGTACCCTATTGAAAGTGCAATTGTCAAGATTCATAAACAGCAAGTCATACATACCATCAACAGCAAAACGGCTTATTCTAGACGCTCCCATTCTTTTAAACAACGGATCCTTAACATGCAAAAGCGATATAGACTGACGAAGCAGATTATCCCCTGCATAGGAAACAAATTTTAAGTTCAATTTAATCCAACAATTTTATCGAATTCACTAAACACACAGCATAGAATTGTATAATATACATACCCATGTATGGAAAGAATTGGTAACCAACAAATGTAGCACTGGCGACATAAAATGCTTTGAACATCCATCCTACTTTTCGTTCCACTTCCGCTTCAAGTGCAATCTCATCTGAGAAAAAACACAAACAGATAGTGATCAATTTTGAATACCCTTCAAATCTCAAAAATTCAATTTCCATTCCTATGAACTACAATTTGGGATGGGGATTGTTGAAATATGAATCATACCTTTTGGAGCAAATGATGAGAATCTGCGTGTAGTGATTAGCTTATTTTGGGGATATCCTCTACCT
Organism: Papaver armeniacum; assembly: GCA_023531295.1. NCBI lineage: Eukaryota > Viridiplantae > Streptophyta > Magnoliopsida > Ranunculales > Papaveraceae > Papaver > Papaver armeniacum. The sequence continues at coordinate 44,047 of JAJJWW010005874.1, forward strand.
CTAGCCAAACACTAGAATGGAAATCAAATTAGAAGAAAGGAATAAGAACCCATTAAGATCAAATACAAAATCTAGGGTTTTGACTAGCATTTCTGGAAATGAAAAATCTCAAATCAGGATGAAATTTAGTGAGGAAGTTTGGGTTTTAATGAGTAAAAACAACTTACAGTAGTTAATTGTCTTGCTAAGATACGCATTCTGATCGTAATTTTGTTCTTCTTCTCCTTTCTCTCCCTCAAAATGAATAACAAGCTCTGTCCGGACTCAGCTCAGGAGTATCAATGGAGTTCCGGTTTTGGGTTAAAATCCCAGCAAGTGAATTCGGGCGGGCGAGTCAAATGGGTAAAACAATGAACAGTGGTATAGAATCTGGTTCTAACATGGAACCCGAAATGCTTGTTATTAACCTCCCGAATTTGCCCTTTAAGATCATCCCTAGACGTGTCGATCGGTGACACTTGGCTCTAGGGAAGGACCGTTGCTCCCAAAAAAAATATAGAGTGAACACTACTTCACACCTTGTGGGTAGGGCTGTCAATGGGGTACCGAAGTCCGAATTTCATGACTTTCTATAGGATTTTCGGACATTACGGATATCTAAGCTCATAGAACGGAAGATTATCGGTAATTATTGTTTTAACTAACCAGTATCGGATGAGGCACCTCAATCGGTTGATTAACCATCTGACACGTAATTATTGTCTATCGGTATCGGTGAGAATTCACATTTCACCCAAAGATGCAAGTTTTTTGAACTTCTTTGTGATTTCTTTTGCAAGAACATGTAACTAAGCAAATTTGGAACATCTCGTATGTGTTTATTTTGTGGTTGTCACGGATTTTGAACTAAAAAAATTTCTTATTTTGAACTGAATTGAGGTCTTAAAAGTAGGTTATGTAAAATCAGACGTATAACGATATTTATCGGTCAACCTAGCACTACTCTATTAGAGACCCGGGGAAATCAACGGGATTCCTCCCGGTCAACCTAGCACTACTCTCATTCAGCTAGTCACGTCATTGATTGGGTCAAATATACAACTTTTTCTTGAGCTTTGGATTCTGCAGAATTTGTTGATGTGGCTTACCAGAGTGTGATGGTTAAGAATGACTCTACACGTACAGCCCTTTCGAACCATGTAGAAACAGCAAAGACACCGAATTTGTGGGCCCCGCCAACCCCAAAGCAAACAGGGGTCCCACTATTGGTTTTGTGTGAGTACATGGTTTTCTTTTAGTTTAAATCGATGGTTCGAATAAAACTTTTGGATGGTTAATTGGAAAAATTTGTATTTTAGGCTTCCCTAATTTTGTAGTTTTCGAGCTTTTCCGTACAGCTTTTTTTTTTCTTTTTTTTTTGTTTTGTACATCCCCATTTTGGGTGGTGCTTTATTTTGTACCTTATTTTTCTAATGTAATATATTCTTCTTTATCGATTAAAAGACAATATCGAGGCTATTTTTAGTATACACCCATTTGATAATGTGTTTACAAAAATACACCCGACTTGATAATTCTGTCAGTTTTTTTTTTTTTTTTGAATGTATAAACTACCATATAGTCTTAGAAATAATATAATAGAGTCAGTTTGGTCCTGTTTACCTACTCAATTGTTTGTTTGGTCCTTTTTTAAAATATATATTACAGTTTGGTCCTATAAATTATTATTTGGTCCTAGGGTAGACAATATACCCATGCGTGATGATGTAATTGTCTTTTGGTAGTGGCATAAATACCATTTTGGGACCATATACATACATACTTAATTATAAGGTAGAAGTGAATCATTTTTAGATTTGTTTTCTTTCTCCTCTCTTTGCGGATCTACTTTCTCTTTCTTTTTTTCTTCTTTTTGCTTATGAAAATGATGAAGACGATGATGATGAAAATAATTCTTTTTCTTCCTTTTTTTTTTTTCTACGTTTTTGACGGTGAAGACGATGACGATGATGATGACAATGGATATTTTTTGTGTCTTTGTTTTCTGTTACGTTTGTTGTTGTTGAAGATGATGAAGATTTAAAGAATGACCTTTACTTTTAGATCTTTTTATTAGGTGTTCACTCGATACAATGAACTCTAATTTTTGTTGTGTAAGAATGAACTTTGTTTTCGATCTTGAATTATTAAGAGTTCTTCGAAAGAATGAACTCGGTGTTTTCTGGATTTTTTTTTTTTGTGTTCATGTTAATGTGATCACTTTTTTGTATCTTGAATTATTGGGTGTTCATTCGAAAGAGCGAACTTCATTTATTTATTTTTGTGTTCATTTTAAAGAATGAACTTTGTTTGTTTGTACCATGAGTAAAAATGCCACATAATGGGCCAAAGCGATACTTGAATCATCTTATGGCCTTCATCCAAGCCCGCTAGCCAGTCAACTGAAGTAGCCCACCAGCCTGCCCAGTATTACCTAAATCAAATGACCGGTCAATGGTAAAAGTCAACGCTCGGTCAACGGTCAAAGTCAAGCGTCGGTGAACTGTCAAAGTCAGGTTGCAAGTCCCACCTCTAGCCAACTTTCAGTCTTGTTTCCAGCAGTGCTGCTAACTAATTCCCATCCAAGTACTCTGCCGCGTACCCATCCAGTTTCTAGCCGTACTACCAGTTTTGCTGCCAGCCAGCATCCACCTATTCTGCCAGCCAGCAGCCACCCATACTGCCATCCATTACTCATGCAGAAATTATCCAAAGAAGCATGCAAGCAGTTTCATGCAGAATTGAAGATGGAGGCATAAATGTGCAGTTTCATGCAGAAATCATCATGGAGGCATGCAGTATTGATTCCAGCAGTTTCATGCAGAAATCATCATGGAGGCATGAATGAGAGTTAATGTCATTTAAGTTTATATTGAAATTAAATATGGAACTGTATAAATAGGGAGGAGCAGAATCATTGTAGAGGGGGCCAATAGGAGAAAAAACGTACACTGTAATTCTACATATCAATAAAATATCACTCCCAAAGGGGATTCATCCGTGGACGTAGGCACATCTTGCCGAACCACGTTAAACCTATGTCTCTCTATTTGTTCTTCAATTCGTCTCCTAACCCAAAATACACACCAAACAATCCATTCATCGTGTTTCGTGCCCAAAAGTAATTTTGGGTACAAACATTGGCGCCGACTAAGGGGATTACGAGAAAAGGAATCGTGTTTTCCCATTGAGAAAAAATTGTGCAAAATACTTCAAAATCATGTCCGTCAAAAAGCAGTTTGGACGTCTTGAAAATCACTGCTGCAGTGTTGCGGTCGGTCGATCGCAATTGTTCTTTTGTCCACCGATCGCGGCCGCTGCTGACCATGTAATCACAGATACTGCAGTCAAGTGATCGCAACTGCTGCAATCCAGATTCGTTGTTCGAGATCTGCTAAAACTATTACCTTCGGAAACTACTAAAGCTGCATCACTACGAAGACCGATGAAATCACCCCTAAGACGTTCGGTCCACGTTAAAAGATGGCGTAAAAAAACCATCAAAATTGTTCGGGATATTCGATCCCGCAACATGGTTGGGTCCGATTTTGATTACGATCATTGCGATCCGGTGATCGCATGGGCTTTGCATTCCGAGTTAATCCGCGATTCTTTGCAGTCCAGGTTGATCGCAGAATCTTTGCAGTCCGACTTCATAGTCGAGAGGACACCAAGACCGACACATCGTAAAGATCGCTAAGATTGTTGCCAGGATGTTCGATCCGCAATATATTCAAGTCCAAAGTTGGAAAAAATTGCTTCCCAAATAACGTAGTATCTACATGGTCGAGTTTGTAAAACGTCAAAATCACTACTTGTCATGATCGAAAGGTTGTGAAGTTGCCTACATCTCAAGGTGCTTGAATACCCCGGGGAAAACCTCCGAGAAAAGCATCTCGAGAAAGTTCCGTAGAAGGGCCACAAAGTGCGGCAAAACCATGGTGAAAGGTCCGTGAGAAGACAAAGAATCCTAGAACCGATTGCTAAAAATCCGAAGGAAAATAAGAAAATAGAAAACTGTTACAAAAGTTCAAAAAGCAATGGCAATAGTCCATCAAACGGTGACAGAAAATTCAAGCCTAAAGACCAAAGTTTAGAAAAACCGTTGCGAAAAGTTCTCATACAAAAAAAAAAAAAAAAAAAAAAAAAAAACAGGCGGCCTCACATCTGTTCACCCTCTTCAGGGGTTTCGTTCACCTACCTTTTTTTCACTCACCCACGTCAAAGGTGTCCATCACCCACGTCAGAGTTCTTCGATGCTTCCAGTTACATCAGAGTTCGATGCGCATCAAATGACCACCGTGGATTTTCTGAGGTACATCAAACTTCGATGCTCCGCGATACTTCAAAATTCCATTCTCATCAACAATTCGATGCAACGGTGGCACATCAATCTTCGATGCACTGGCAAAAGCTAGATTTCTTGCCACACCAGGTTGTGAGGCAATAGCATGAGGCAAAAAGGTATTTTCTAATTTTATTTTTCTTTAATTTTATTTTTATTTTATTTTTTGCCACCCCAATCGGTGAGGCAATAACGTGAGGTAATTTTTTTTATTATTATTAAATTTACATTTATCTTGAATTTCATTTTATTCAAAAATTGTTTTTGCCACACCATTATTGTATCTAAAAGCCCAACTTGAGTGTGGGAATATAACCTCTATTGCAACAGCTTGCACGTACCAAAACCACATATATAATTTACATTGACCATTGTAACATTATGTAAATTATACACAGTAACAACAAACATAAAGCCGTAATAAAAACTAAATTGAAAAAAAAAGAATTTAAATTTCCTTAAAGAAAAGTACTTGTCACAAGGTAAAATGAGTCCCACTTAACGATAAGAACAAAAAAAAAAAACAAGTTGTTTCACACAATCTCCAATTATAGTATCAACCTAAATCCGAAGTAAAGAAACCTAATACTTCAAACTTGGCCTAGTCCACGTTAAATCAACTAGACGGCCTAGGTATCCAATCCCAGATGTCCGTTTCTGGGCCACGCGTACTGCTAAACAAATCAAAACAAAGACCACCAAGCAAAAACAACATCAACAAATGTACAGAATCATCATATATCTAATGGAACCTTCAAGGATATTGATTAGGATAAAATCGGCTCTCTGATTTCATCTACCGACAACAAAAGGTATAAAGATAAAGAATTAGAAGAATTCTCGCACCACACAATACCATGGTTCAAATTATCAAGGAAGAGACACTTACAATCATTTTGAGGTCCGTTGAGCTGCTCTCCTGGGAAGTAAAGCGGCTCCTCCGGTCACAAGCCGCTCCGCAGGTCTTTGGCGCGCTCCAATGGTATGAAAGGCATCACCCCGTGTCTCGGTGAGCTGCTCTCCGAGGCATATAAAGCGGCTCCGCAGGTCCAAAGAGTTGTTCCTCGAGTCCGCGATCGCTCGCAAGGTCTTTGGCGCTGCTCCAAAGGTATGAAAGGCGTCGCCCGTGTCTCAGGTAGTTGCTCCCAAGGTTGTGGTTGATGCTCCCCAGTTCGAAGAGGTGATCTGAAAGTCCCGAGAGTTGCCCTGGTCTCGAGAATAGGTCCAGCTCGCACAATCCGACATACTCCATTATTTGGTTCGACGCATGTTATCTGCTCATTTTGCACTTTCATTCGTCTCTCCCATTCTCGCATCTCGTTCTTTCATTTGCCTTTTAAATTCTTCCTCTCGCTCTTCCTTCTCTCTACGAAAATCCTCATTTCTCGAGTATGCCAGAAGGCATCTTTGAGCTCTTACACGTTTATGTTTGTTCGTAGGTACTACGTTTACATAGACTTCATTCTCGATAGATCGTTGGTTACCATCCTCATCCAACCCATTCTCATCCAGCCCGGATTGTTCTCTCATTTGGGCCTATGTATATCACCAAAAAAAAAAAAATTTAGGTAAAATGATCGATCTTTTATAAGCAGCAAGTTCCTAAACTTTTGCTAGTGATACTTTGAAACCATTACAATAGATTTACTATGAAGCCTTCAAATTGGGTCCAAAGCTTTTTTGACTTTATTTATATGGGTTTTAACAAACACGTCACCATCACTTGGTGGGTTCCCTCCGTTCTCTTCAGCCTAAACAAATACACCGCGTAAAATGATTAATGGTATCCAATAACAAACATTATATAATTGAATTGACAAAATTTTACGGTAGAAAAAAATGGTTCCGCGCTATCCAATATTTACTGAGCAGTATTCCCATTTGACAAGGGAATTTTGAGCAGCTAAGTCAGACAGAGATGATCAACAAGTGCTAAACATGCTAAAGGAAAGAAAGGCCATTTAGAGCAACTATGACGGACTGAGAAACTTTACCCTCTAAAAGGTTGATTGTCACCTGATTAGCATAGTAACCCATTATCCTTTTTCTAAATCAATAACACTCATAAATTGACACCGTGCAAGTACCCAATTCTAACATAGTTGGATTATCTAGATAAGGTAACTACGAAGTAATATATGGTAGAAATGAAAGTGAGCACATAGTAAACTTCAACTTTAAAGTTAGAATGAAAGATGACAAGTAAAGACAAACTTATGCATGCGTCTACATACCAGATTCAGCTTTCGCATCGAGAGTAGTTTTTCCTTTGTGTGTGTGCTTCATTTTCTCGTTGGCTTCTACTAATGATATTGCGGGCGGATAGTTTCTTACGAATACACAAGTCAAAATTATTTAGACATGAACATATTACAAGAACTTAAATCAAAAAATATCGGATGTGTGAACTTACTTGATGCTCTTCACCATCCCAAAGTTCTACAAGAGACTTCCTTTGCCCTTGGTTAACGGCTTGGGTTTATCTTTCAGATTCTCTCCATGTGTCCTCGTGAGTTTATAGTGTTTCCTTTTCCATGTAGCTTTCTTGCCTTTAAATATTCCACTAGCAATAGAGAGGGTAGTTGTTTTATGACATTCATCTACAATGAACAATTCTTTGAAATGAATAAAACAAAAAAATTGCAATTCGGTTCATAAGTCACACAATCGAATCATATGGCACAAAAATAAATAAATTTATGCGAGTATGTTCACCATAAGTTCGTCCCACAACCAATCCTTAGCCTCGTTATTTTGCAAATTCCAATTCTTGTGCCAGTTGAAACGGCGACATTGTTTGAGCAACACTCCAATGACATCAGAATATTTTACTTGGTTGCCTCCACAAGGAAGACTTTGGCATCCCAATCAACTATTTCCCTGTCGTTCTTATCTTTCTTCTGTGCTATGAAAGCTGCAAGAGTGGTATCACCTCGCACCTTTCTTTCTTGAAGGACAGCAACTGCTTAGAGAGAAACGTAAGCATTTTGTACACTGTTAACTAACACTACACCATTTTAAGGAATTAGCAACCCAGATTAGCAACGCCATTAATGCCGTTGCAAAATTTCCGTTGCTAATCACCGTTGCTAATTATTCGCAACGGAAATTATCTGTTGCGAATTTTGCAACCGCACATGTAGGGTTGCAAATTGCAACTGCGCTGGGTTCAAGCGTGTGAAGCATGTGTGTGGTCGGGAACACTATAACTTATTTTTACGCCCAAGTCAAAGTTTGGTCAAGTCGTCTTTTTTTTGTTTCCACCCGTCAAACTTATCTACTTTATCTTTCCTTCTCTTCGAGTTTTCCTTCTCATTTCTCGGCCATTGAAGTTTCGTCTCCTCTCTTTCTTCTCCTCTTTCATTACGGATCTGCAGCTCAAGTTTCAATTCAAATGGATAAAGTCTATACATAGAGATGAGAAAGGAGAAAGAACGCACTACAAAAGAAAGATCGAAACCCTAATTTGTAATACATAGGAAGGATACGAAGAAAAAAATATGTAGAAGAAGAAGATGAAGGCAAAGGATTTCACGCATGTTATCTTCTGTTTCCTTGTGCCCTAGATTCAAAGGTCACACTTACATAGGGTAACCTTTTTATTATTACTTGCTAATTGATGTGATTTTAACAAGTTGTAGTAAAGTGGTAGTAAGATGTCGTTCACTCAGACTTGTAAAGACTCGATTTAAGAAAATACTAAAAACAAAGAAAATATGTACACAAGTTTTGTCACAAATATCGAGAGAACTGAGACTCAGGATTCCACCAATTCTTATACTCATGTGGTTCAACTGTTAATTCTAGACAATTATAGCTTATAAAATATTGACTCTTTCTTTGCCAAAAATAGATTTTTAGAAGATTGACTGTACATCACTAGCATGACGCATCAAAAGCACTTAGACCAAGCATACATCATCATACGACATCACAATCAATTAAGAAAAATCTTAAATCAATTTAGAATAGTGCAAAAGTCATAAAAGAATTAATTAGAATTACCACATGCGAAAAGAATGGCTTCCTCCATTGTCCCAGTGTTGGGGTTTAGCTCCTCATATTATTCACGTGCTCAAAATAATTGTTCATAGCTCAAATAGGTGAAAACAAGAGAAAACTAATAAATCAGCAGTTCGTAACGCTAAATAGGTGTTTCGAGAATCAAAGACCGCCATTAGTGGCTGCACAAATAAGACTTAAAGAAGAGTAAGACCGTTGAACAACGATAGTTGCTTGTCTCTCGTCGTTGTTTCGAGATCGTCGCTGGCAGGACGTTGGTAGTCCGTTCTTCCTCTTCTTCTTCTTCTCCACCTGCTGCTGCTGCAACTCTGCAGATCGTTCTGTTGATCTCTGTAGCTCCTCAAAACCCTCTGCTCGGCCCCCAAAACTCTCCCCAAGTCTCGACTCCCCTCTATAACTCGTACCCAGGCTATTTATACACCACATGCCCTTCAAAGATTCGAGAATATTTTTTTCTTGTCTTCCACAGAAAGTCTCGGACTTTCTCTTCTTTCTTTATTTTGCTTCACACGTTTTCATCTTGTAACGCGTCTCCCTGAGTTCAAAAGACTCCTTCTAAAGATGGTATAAAATCGAGCGTAAGATGTTCTTTCCTTACCCGCACGTACTTTCCGGCTTCCACAATTCTTACCATGATCCGTAGATATTCTCTGCCTCCCTCGTTTATCGAATCAAAGCCCAATCCAAGCCTGTTTAGTCACGTAAATATCAATCCAAAGTGTAGAACATATCCTTCTCCAAATCGGCAGACGTAACTTCCTATATTTAAAACCATAGACCGAGGAAATATCTCGTCCCCTGTTTTGTGCAAACTCGGTGGTTCACGAATGGGAAGAATACAATCCCCGTTTTATCTCCATCAACTTATCCCAATTCAAGCCCATGAAAGTCTCCAACTAAATCTGGTGAAAATCTTTCCTTAAAATCCCGCAGAAACCAAAGCAACTTTTCCGCCAAAATCCATTTTAAACCGTGAAGAAGGTGGTTTCCCCTAACCACTGGTGGGGTGCGAATAACAGTTTCCTGTGAGGTTACCCCTATCATCTGGGGTGCCCCTTATCCATTTGAGGTGTCCGAATAGCACGCGTCCTCCGGGTGGGCAAATTCCACTTTTTGAGCCAATTTCTCCGCACCAGTGTATTTCTCCAAAAACACCTACAATGACACAAAAGCCATAATAAATACAAAATCGAGCACTAACAAAATATACAATTGAGATTAAATCGGACACAAAAATGTGTCTATCAAATACCCCAAACTTATTATTTGCTCGTCTCGAGAAAATCAAATCTAGAAAATAAAATCCTAACTCACTGTCGCAGCATCGCCGATTGCATTTAGCGTATGCAACAAGCCTTTAAACCCTAAAGGTGGCCCTAGTGGCCGAGTTATAGTCTCGGGGAGGGTTTACAAGAGATATACCCACAAAACCTTTACCCGGACCTTAGCTATCTACGCAGAACCTTGGAAGGCACTAAAGAATCTCCTTGGTTGGCATACTTATTGACTACGGGAGGAAGTACCACGATGCGAAATTCAATTCTTTGTACACGAGTTTGCACTCAAGCATACTAAAATTCATATATAAGTCACAGAGCTCTACTCGAGATAGTCTCACTATGGACATCAATACCCTGAGTCAAAACTAATCACATGGATAGATCAAGAAGATGGATATAGAGAAAAACATAGATGGTTTTGATGTTTACTAAGTGATCGGTGTTTCCCATATCGTAAGAAGGCCTCGCCAAAATGAACCTATCCTAATGGACCGAGATACTGTCTCGACTAATATCAACACAACCGGCATATACAAGGGAACCGGTGGTCGACAATCCTAATTCTAGATCAACACGTCGGCATATACAAGGGAACCAGCGGTCAATTTATTCACTGAACATTAATATTTTTTTTTTTTTTTTTTTTTTTTTTTTTTTTTTTTTTAACCGCATGATTAGATCTTTTGGATCCAAGCGCATGCTTCTTGTCGCAAGAGATTACATGATAGTTCCCGTGGATCCTGCATTCCACGCTTGTTTAGGCGACGGAGACAGGGAAAACACACACATATTGCTATTCCCAAGTGTTAATTTTATTCCGTTTGGTCTAATTGGTCTAGTTTTTTTTTTTTTTTTTTTTTTTTTTTAGTAACTCAATCACTCTATTTCACCCTAGCAGTGGTAACAACTTGAATCGTGAGCCCCACCTAATCACTTAGAGAAACATAGTTTAAAACAAAACAAAATAAAAACAAGTGAAAAGGACTCAACGAGATTGGTGAAACTATCATGTTATTTCTAACACGAGCTCTGTGCTTTTATGAATAGACTCTTTAGATGTTGCCATCTAATCGATTGGTTCCTCAACTCCTACAACCAAAATGCTTCCATCCACTTAGATTGGTTAGTGCCATCCTTAGTAAGCATAAATTTCTAGGCTCGGAGTTCAATAATGCAACTAAAAGTTTCTCCCATACCCCAAACTTAAATCTAACATTGTCCTCAATGTTCTAAAGATGAAATTAAAAACATGAACAAGGAGAAGCTATTTACCATTTGAAGTAAAAGAGTTAAGGAAAGATATTACCGTGTCGCATGAATATTGGGTTACCTCCCAAAAGTGCTAAGTTTAACGTCTTCGGCCAGACTAACAAAGGATTAGTCACCTCATAGAATCATAAAGTAATAGCCGGAATTTATGTGGGTCATCAAAACCAAATAGAGCTATCACAAATAAAAGGAATATGCAACCTGCCAAGAAAATTAACAAATGAAGCACACCCTTGTCTAGTTTCTGTTTAAGACAACTACATCTAGCCGTGGTTCGGAGTTCGGGTTCTATAACTTGGGTCCAAATAAAATATTTTCATGGGTTGATTTCCTCGTAGCTAAGATCCGGTTCGGAGTTGTAAATTTAAAACTCAAATAAGAACTTAGAAGCACATAATAATAACCCGAATAATTGCGGATCCTTAAAGTCAATCGGTTTGACTCACACAATTGACCACGATGAAAGCGGCGGTCAATCATAATAAAATGTGTCGATACTAATTTCCTAAAGTACTTAGGTTTAGTCTCAAAAACTAAATAATTGACACATCCGAAACTTATACATTCCCACAATTGGTTGAAAAATATTTGGTGGGAAAACAAAATCAACTGGGTATCATAGCTTTGGGCAAACCACATCAACCAGAGGATGGGTTTCTAACAATGAACTTCCCTATGGACATCACTAGGTTCGGGAAAACGTGTATGAAGATAATCTTTTAAAATGGTTGAGGCACATATGTCAAGTCCCAAGTGAGGGACCTTTCTAAGAGTTAAGGCACATGGAGAATGATAATCACCCCAAACTTAGAGTTTTCAGTGTATCTAGAAAGACTAGTCACAACTTCCAAAATTTCAAGGTCATCGATTCACGAAAATGGTCAATTGATTCTTCTAAGTCGGGTTCATCCTCACTCATCTCTACGAGTTCATTTTCTTTGTCTAAGACTAATGTTTCTAAATCGCTAGACTCTAAAACAATATTCTCATAAGAAACTCGTTCCTCAAAACTATCATCGGCTTCGTAATCATAAGGGAATACTACATCGTCTAAAACGGGGTATCTCTAGTCAAATCCTCGTCCTTTTGAATAGGTGAATAATTATTAAAATTATTTGGATTTGAACTAGAAACATTATCATTATTAAGCTCAATTGGAGTAACAAATTCACGATCACTATGCCTATTTATTTCAAATTCTTCATCAAGACTATCCTCATCATAATCATCATTATAATAACATGAAAATGGTTGAACCTTATCTAAAGTAGTGTTACCAATTCTAACCTCGTCATCCCGATTATGCAAATAACTATCCTCATTTTCAAAGGTACTACCGGAAACACTATATTGGAAATTAAGACTATCTTGAGCATTTCTTTCCGGGCCTCTAACAGCATTTTCCGAGTCGACTCACATGACTTCCGATTTGATCTAGGAAAGAAGGTTCACACGTTGCATTGCTTTTCGTCAAAACTAAGTTATTCATCTCATCCGAACTACGTGTTGACTCAAGTAACTTTGTGTCGACTCGGCTAACTTACATACGGACTCTAGTAGAGAGGAATTATAGGAATTTTGCTCGTATGACCCGTGCGTGTGTGGATAGTAATTGGGCTCATCATGGTATGAGCCATAACCTTGAAAAGGTGATGTTCCCAACCACTATTAACACTATGGTCAAAGTAGTAACGTCGATTTGAAACTCAATCGGATATTCGTTGTATTGGCTATTATTATACCGTTCGACATTCTATTCGCGGGTGTGAGTTGTCACACAAAATTAAAACCCACCGACAGGGATTCGTGGGTCGATAGAGTCTTACCTCCCGTACCAGACGGGCGATGAACCGTTGAAGTCGACTCGGGCCACCGACTCCGATGTCGGTGCACGAACCCAGAGGCCGAGACGATGATCGTGAACTCGTCGCCCTTCCTAAATCAGCTTGATTTATATTTAATTTCAACCCTTCCTTAAGGTTTTAAAAATAATGTCTAAGTCCAAAAAGTCCAAAAATAAAAGAAAAATTACAAAAATACAACCCTATTTACAGGTTTCTAAAAAATAAAACAAAATAATTATATACAAAATCTTCTTCTTCACTCCTTGGACTCCTCTTTTCTTTCCTTCTTTGTGATGTTTTCCTTTTATAGCACTTTTTGTTTCCTTGTAGCTTCGCTCCAAATGAAAAGACTCGAAAAATACCAAAGGCATAAAAGAGAACAAAAATAATAAAAATAAAAATAAACCTAAAACAAATCTAAATACAAGTCCGCGTCGGCGGCGCCAAAAATTGATGTGATTTTAACAAGTTGTAGTAAAGTGGTAGTAAGATGTCGTTCACTCAGACTTGTAAAGACTCGATTTAAGAAAATACTAAAAACAAAGAAAATATGTACACAAGTTTTGTCACAAAAATCGAGAGATACTGAGACTCAGGATTCCACCAATTCTTATACTCATGTGGTTATTTGTTAATTCTAGACAATTATAGCTTATAAAATATTGACTCTTTCTTTGCCAAAAATAGATTTTTAGAAGATTGATTTGTACATCACTAGCATGACGCATCAAAAGCACTTAGACCAAGCATACATCATCATACGACATCACAATCAATTAAGAAAAATCTTAAATCAATTTAGAATAGTGCAAAAGTCATAAAAGAATTAATTAGAATTACCACATGCGAAAAGAATGGCTTCCTCCATTGTCCCGGTGTTGGGGTTTAGCTCCTCATATTATTCACGTGCTCAAAATAATTGTTCATAGCTCAAATAGGTGAAAACAAGAGAAAACTAATAAATCAGGCGGTTCGCAACGCTAAATAGGTGTTACGAGAATCAAAGACCGCCATTAGTGGCTGCACAAATAAGACTTATAGAAGAGTAAGACTGTTGAACAACGATAGTTGCTTGTCTCTGTCGTTGTTTCCGAGATCGGCCATGCGGCAGACGTTGGTAGTCCGTTCTTCGTCTTCTTCTTCTCCACTGCTCGCTTTCTTTGCAACTCTGCAGATCGTTCTGTTGATCTCTGTAGCTCCTCAAAACCCTCTGCTCGGCCCCCAAAACTCTCCCCAAGTCTCGACTCCCCTCTATAACTCGTACCCAGGCTATTTATACACCACATGCCCTTCAAAGATTCGAGAATATTTTTTCTTGTCTTCCACGAGAAAGTCTCGGACTTTCTCTTCTTTCTTTATTTTGCTTCACACGTTTTTCTACTTGTTGTACGCGTCTCCGAGTTCAAAAGACTCCTTCTAAAGATGGTATAAAATCGAGCGAGAAGATGTTCTTTCCTTACCCGCACGTACTTTCCGACTTACACAATTCTTACCATGATCCAGAGATATTCTCTACCTCCCTGTTTATCGAATCAAAGCCCAATCCAAGCCTGTTTAGTCACGTAAATATCAATCCAAAGTGTAGAACATATCCTTCTCCAAATCAGCACGTAACTTCCTATATTTAAAACCATAGACCGAGGAAATATCTCGTCCCCTGTTTTGTGCAAACTCGGTGGTTCACGAACTGGGAAGAATACAATCCTGTTTATCTCCATCAACTTATCCCAATTCAAGCCCATGAAAGTCTCCAACTAAATCTCGGTGAAAATCTTTCCTTAAAATCCCCAGAACCAAAGCAACTTTCCCGCCAAAATCCATTTTAAACCGTGAAGAAGGTGGTTTCCCCCTAACCACTGGTGGGGTGCGAATAGCAGTTTCCCTGTGAGGTTACCCCTTATCATCTGGGTGCCCCTTATCCATTTGAGGTGTCCGAATAGCACGCGTCCTCCGGGTGGGCAAATTCCACTTTTTGAGCCAATTTCTCCGCACCAGTGTATTTCTCCAAAAACACCTACAATGACACAAAAAGCCATAATAAATACAAAATCGAGCACTAACAAAATATACAATTGAGATTAAATCAGACACAAAAATGTGTCTATCACTTATAAATTTCTCATAGGAGTTGAAGAAAAAAATCTTATCTTTGGAAGTATCTTCAGATTTTCATCGCTTTGAATTTGTTATTGATGGGTTAGTGTCTTGTTAAAAGATCCAATTAAAGGGTCAAATTGGTTTTTTTTTTATTCCTCTCTGTTTCAATGTAATAGGTTTATAAAATAGATGCTTGGATTTGATTTACTAAAAGCCCTAAATTTGAAATCTTAATTTGATTCATAAATCATGCTTCTGTTATTCTTGGTGGTATTGATGTATATAATTTTTTCATTTCATCTCCCCTTCTCTTTCTTTCTCTCTCTGGGTTTTAATCTTCCTTGACAGCTTAAAGTGGCCCAAAATGGCGGCGAGTCTTTAATTTTTTTCAGCTTTTCCGCTTTTTTGGTTTGGTGGGGATAATTTTGGATGTGGGTATTGATTTGTTTGTTGTGAAATTAGTTTTTCTTTTTTTCATTTGTTGTATTGAGTTTGTATTTGTTTTTGATTATTCATGGATGGAATTGTGTGATTTTTCTGTTGTTGTTGAATGGGGTTGGTTTTGATTTCTTTAGTTATGATTTTCCATGTATGAAGAAGCTGATGGTGTTGTTGATTCTAATTTTGCAAAATTAGCAATTTTTATTTCATCTCATTTGTTAATCTTGTGGTTGGTGCAATTTTATAATCATGTTCAAGTGTATGATACTGAATTGTAGATTCTTAATTGAGTCTATGCCAATCTGTAGGATGTTCTAGGCTTCAAGTTGTTGTTGAAATTTCAGTCTTTGCCATTTCAGGGTAGTTATTTGTGATTGTTGAGGGATTATAAAAGGCTCATTATGTTATGTTGTGTGTATAACTTTGAAATGACGAAATTGGAACCCCTGGTTATAATTAAACTGAGATTGCATTGGTATACTTATCCTTGTCGCATTACATTACTAGAAACTTAATCATTTCCTTTTTAAAAGAAGAAGAGTGAAATTGCTGAGGTAGTGTTATTGGTTAGCTCGTATATGAAATTGTTATGTCTTAGAAAGTTGTTTGTCTTTGGGGTGTCATGACGTTCGATAATTGATGAGAGTTGAATTGGATTATCTCATGCATCACTTGAATGATACACAACTTTTATTATGATTTGCTATATTATAAAACATTTTTGATTTTGTTAAGAAATGTTGTTGGTAGTAAATATGATGCTAATTTGTGTATCTATTGACAGCAAAAACCGCTTGTACCTGAGTTTGGGAAGTGGCAAAATGGAGAGAATGGCCAATACACAGCATATTTCGATAATGCAAGGAAGGGTAAAACTTGAGGGAAGATGATAAATACAAATGATCCCCAACAAAACCCAGATATCTTTTCAAGGGAAACACCACCGGCTGCAGCAACAGGTACTTCTTCTCAAGGTAGATTTGAACAAAATGCACAAGGTGGTAAGAATCGTTCAATTAAGGAAAACGAGTATATTAGGAGAAACAGATAACTCAAGAAGGCCTGCAAGGCAAACTGGTGGTCCTCCTGAACACAAAGGGAGTAGCAGGTCTTCTCCATTACCGGAAAGAAGACAAACTGTAAGTAGCAATGGGGCAGATCCAAACACTACTACTTCCAGAATGAAATCGGTAAGATTTCTTCTTCATTCCTCATACGTTCCATGTTGTATCTATAAATAATTCTGTTTGAATGTGCATATCAATATAAATTTTCCTTCATAATGTTGTACACTGGGATCAATTTCTCCCAATATATTTGGTAATACCAAATTCATTTGAGTGATGTTTGTCTTTGATATTTACTTGTGTTCTTATTGATTCTATGACTTGTCATGTACCTCTAAACTAAAGTATCTGGAAAGGGAGGAAACCAATACTACCAGAATGTTGGTTTGGTAAATATCTCTCTGTCTTAATATGAGATTGTGAGTTTATACATACAGTATGGTAAACTCGACAATGCTGCAACCACTATCATGAATCATTCTTCAAAAGCAAGGGACCACATGCAACTCAAATATGTGGCAGTTAAAATTACAAATATGGAACTATACTACAAGGCGGTTCATTTTTACTTGCAAGAGCACCCTGATCTTATAATGTTCTTGCTCTTCTTGTGAACCATACTCTTGTTGTGGACATGCGCAAGGTTTGTATTTGTTCAGGTTGCTAATTCTGTTTGTCTTCGACGATTGGTTTTTATCTTGGTGATCTACGATTTGTGCTCTTGGTAATATATATCACTTGTGTTTCAGTGGTCACAAGTTCCTTGTGAAACCATACGTGGTGGCGATTCGAATAACAATGTTTTCGCTTTGAATGAGGCATTGAATCAAATATATGTTGAGGAGCAAGACTATGATAGGCTACGCGAATCAACCGACATGCTGATAATTTTAATCAGATAGGCCTTGAACTAAAGGTTAAGACTTAAGATAAACTATGTACGATACCGCTTTCAATATCTTGTGGCTGAAATCTTTCTTGCGATACTAATAATGCATATTTGAACAGGTTGAGAAACACGAGCTTCTTGAAATGAGAAGAATAGTTGCTTATATTTATGAGAAAGAGGTAGGTGGAGGCATCCCATTGCATTGTCAAAGATGGGGTGTGTGTAGGTATCACTATCAAGCTTTATTAAAGTCATGTATCCAAGAGCGCTAAGTATGTTGTCAATGTATATTTGAAGTTTCCAACTAGTGAATTACTTGTTTTGCAGGGTGTGGATAAGCGGGCTTAGATATTGAAGGTCAGTTGCAACCGATATTGCCTGCAAGTTGAATGTGGTGTTGTGATTCAATGGGTGGCATGAAGGTGAGTTTAAATTTTTTTGTACATTTAATTGTTGTCACTTGAGATTGAAGCTATGAGGTTGTCGTATAAGAAATTGAATCCATTTTGTATACCTTTCGCCACCACCAATGTGGGTTCCTGCTATGCTTGCAATGGACCATAGTTTCTATTAGAGCTTCTAGAATTGATTGTTGATAGAACATCTAGGCTTGAATGTTGGTAGAGACAACTTCTGGCCATAACTGGTATCTAATGCAGTCATCCTCTTAACTGCTCATTTTGTTTTCTGTGCAGATGGATGGTAACGATGAATCTGCACTAGATCGTCAACATTTTCTAATTATTTCATATTTGTGTAATTGGCAGTTCCAGTAATGTCTATTAACAACAAAAGATGATGATGGATTCAGGTAATCTTATTACTTACTCTTAGATTGTTTGTATCAATATGTTGTTATATTTATATGTGATATGAGTTGTTTAACACCCTTAAAGTTTCGCAGGAATCAGCAAAAGCTTATGTACTGTGCTGTCTAGGTCCTCATAAATTCTGCACCGACCTGTTAATTTCCATTCACTTTGTACACCTTCAACTTGATGCAGATACACTCACAACAGTAGTTTCTGAATGTTCAACAACTACTCTGAAACGAAGGTAAACAAACCTTTTTTGTTTGGATTTGCTTCTACATACAGCTCCATTTCAGTTCACTTATAGTAGATTTTGTTATATTTGCTTCACATGGTTTTGACTTGTCTCCGCAGATTATACAAAATCTAGGGTTTAGTCTTTTGTTTGTGACCTCCATACTAAAACATCAAATTGGTTATTATGCAGGTATTTGGGCTTAAGTCCAAAAGCCTTACTCTGGTGATATTGTAGCTGCAGCTTAATCTACCTATGATTTGCAGAGGAATTTGGTTAAGCAAGCGGAGTCTCAGTTGACACAAACTAGGTCTTTCTTTCCCTGTATTAGTCTTTGTATCCTTGTTTTTCATTGCCTCTTTTAGTTGACACAAACTAGGTCACCCATCCATTTATGAACGACAACATAAAACAATGTATGTCAAGTCACAAAAATTTGGGTCTCGATGATCATCTCAGTAAGTTCGTTGTGATACTTGTATACATTGTATCAAATACTCATACTTTTTGTTATTTGTTAACTTCAATTGAAGAATCCTTTTTTCATAATATAATGCAGTTTTGTATATCTGTGGAAATGATGAATGTGGGGAGGCTGGGTAAGCTGCGGGGAAATGTGGGGAGAAATGGATTTTGACCAGGTCAATAAAGAATTGACCTTATTTTTTATGCTGCAAAATATTAGCAACGTCTATGATCTGTTGCTAAATCGAACTCCAAGAACCAATAAAATTTTAGTTAGGGTAGGGGTATTCTGTTGTTAGAAACAACTTAGCAACGGTAGATCTTGGTTGCGAATAAAGCGGGTCGCAACGGCAAATGCACGTTGCGAATCCCCGTTGCTGACCAAGAGTCGCAACGGAGCTTATGCCGTTGCGAATAAATGCAATACCGTGTTTTGAAACGTCAACCTGCCGTTGCGACCCCAGTCAGCAACGGCCAGGCTCCGTTGCTAATCCTTAAAAATGGTGTAGTGTAAAACTTCATATAAACATAACATTACCAAACAAAATAATTTAATATTTCACCAGTAGTTTCGGAATTGGAATGCTGGCCTTGCTCCCCATTTTGTTGATATTCCATCCTACATAAAACAACAAGGTTTCCTCTATCATACATCAGAACAACAACTCAGAAATGCAAAAAGTTCAAAATCGGCTGATAGGAAATGAAGCTGGTGACATAGGCCATCGGGCTGAGAGCATTTTCGGAGAATGGAAAAAAAAGGCCAGCAACAAATGTATAATACTAGATAATGGCTCATCAATATTCCTTATGAGTGCATCTTGGTACAATGTAGAATTATAACCAGTGAACGCAAAAAGTTAACACAACCAAAAAGAGTCTTGAACAATACAAAAGACATGGATTCCATTAAAGATTTCACACAATGTAGTCAAAGGAAATGATATATCGAGTTGCCACAGACTATTCATGCTAAAATCTAAAATAAAGATATAGAGTACAGGACTCGAGGAACTTTAAGCTAATAACAAGCAGAAACATGACCAAGACACTAACAACTAAATCCCTGGTTCGGCTTGAAAGGAACACCTAAACTAGTGAGTGTCAGCAAAAGCTAAAACAGATTAAAATAGCAAAATGAAAACCATCACAGAACATAATCTCTATACTCCAGAGCATGATTAACAGAGATAGCATTCAAATAAAACCCATAATCGAAAGTAATAGTCATGAATCATGATACCTCGGAAAAATAACCAGATTCAATCGCCCTAATAATAAAAATATGAGAACTGAACCCAAAAAAAATCTAACCAAAAACAGAAAGCTTATAAGAAAACGAAATATAATAGGGATAGAAAACCGAATTAAAGAAAATCCCTTTTATAATTGAAATTTCGTAGCGAGAGGCGAGAAATGACCTGAATGAGTCTCTGGAGAGCGTGGACGAAAAAACCCAAATTAATCCGAAGTTCGTGCGGATACGGTGACAAAAACAAATAGAAGAAAATTCGAGAGAATAATTTTTATAATCTATGAGCAATAGGACTCATAAGTGAGAAATCGTAAACTAGGGTTTATACCTTTTAATGTTTGCGAAGAGAAAATTGGAGACTTGAAGTCAGTCTGTATGTGAAGACTTGAAATAATATGGATTTCGAAATTTCGAGAGAACCAAACTTCGATACGTGAAGAAGATTGAAATTTTCTAGGGTTTGTAGAGATAAATTTTTTTTCTTCCATTTTGAAGAGAAAAGAGTGAAACTGTTTTATTTGATAAGATGCGAAAATTTTGGGTGTGTGGGCGAATTTCGTGGGATTTTAGTGGGAACTCTGAATCGGGGAAAATTTTAGGAGGGAATGTTGGTTTTCACGAGAATTTTAGTGGGAAATTGCTAGATATTTCTTTTTCTTTAAACTTGCCGCTAAATTTGTGTATCACGATTAATGTCTACTTTTTTTGACACTGTTTTAATAGGTGACGTGTTTTACATAGTACTTTTTTTTGGAAGCTTATTTGGCATGTTTAATTCGAGAAGGATTTTCTTAAAGGATTTTTAAGTGTTCTTAAATATTATTATATACTTTAAAAAATCGACAATTATTTTTAGCATTTATCTCTAATTGGAATTTGTTGGTGTGAATATTATTTCGACTAATAGTAAAAAAGCTGTGTGACATTATGAATTGTTTTTCCGTGATTTTGAGTGTTTCGGAACCAAAGTTAGCAAATCTCTTGATCAATTATCGGAAAACCTAACTGATCTTAATCGGAAATTAAAAGCTAATCTTCATCAAAAAAAATAAAAAGTACATCCGATATTGAATGTGTCCAGAACTATAGTTAGCAAGTCTCTTTTGATCAATTTTCGAATGATCTCTTTAAGAATTTTGATCTACTAATTTATTTGAATTAGAAAAGTAGTAAGTAAAATTTACTTGTAGGTCTAATAATCGAAAGCTAACTGATCTTAAAATTGAAAGCTAACCTTAATCAAAAAATAAAAAATACATTCAACTGATATTGAGTGTGTGTCTGGAAACTATAGTTAGCAAATATCTTTGATCAATTTTGAATGATCTCTTTGAGAATATCGACCTACTAATTTATTTGAATCACAAAAGTTAATATTAAAATCTACTTGTGAGTCGAAGGATCGATCGAAAGCTAACGGATCTTAATCGGAAATTGAAAGTTAACCTTAATCAAAAAAAAAAAAAAAACATTATCTTTGAGTGTGTCCGAAACTATAGTTAGCAAATCTCTTGATGAATTTTGAACGATCTCTTTGAAAATTTTGATATCTTTGAATTATTTGAATTAGAAAATTTGAAAGTAAAATTTACTTGTAGGTCTAATAATCGAAAGCTAACTGATCTTAAAATTGAAAGCTAACCTTAATCAAAAAATAAAAAATGCATTCAACTGATATTGAGTGTGTCTGAAACTATAGTTAGCAAATATCTTCTGATCAATTTTCGAATGATCTCTTTGAGAATATCGACCTACTAATTTATTTGAATCACAAAAGTTAATATTAAAATCTACTTGTGAGTCGAAGGATCGATCGAAAGCTAACTGATCTTAATCGGAAATTGAAAGCTAACCTGATATAGAGTGTGTCCGAAACTATAGTTAGCAAATCTCTTTGGATCAATTTTCGAATGATCTTTTGGAGAATTTCGATCTACTAGTTTATTTGAATGAGAAATGTTGAAAGTAAAATATACTTGCAAGTTGAAGGATCGAAAGCTAACGGATCTTAATCGGAAATTGAAAGTTAACCTTAATAAAAAAATAAAAAAATACATTATCTTTGAGTGTGTCCGAAACTATAGTTAGCAAATCTCTTCGATGAATTTTGAACGATCTCTTTGAAAATTTCGATATACTTGATTTATTTGAATTAGAAAATTTGAAAGTAAAATTTACTTGTAAGTTCAAAAATAAAAAATACATTCAATCGATATATAGTGTATCTCGAAACTATAGTTAGCAAATCTCTTCGGATCAATTTTTGAATGATCTCTTTGAGAATTTCGATCTACAAATTTATCTGAATTAGAAAAATAAAAATAAACCCAATTATGAGGTGAAAAACTGTTGATCCAAAATTGAAACTTTGATCAAAAATTAATCAATTTAATTGAAAGCTAGTTAATCTTTTTGAATAATTTTTTTGAATTTTTACTCGAAGAATTTTTTGCAATTAAAATTTAATTGAGAATTGAAAGTAATCCAACCAGTTTAAGAGAACGTTCTTTATCTTGTTCACCTAAATTAAATTAAAATTCTGAACTACATAATATACCTTTGATCAAACCTAAAATAAAACAGAAAAACATCAAATAAACAATTAAAATTCTGACGTACATAATAATTTTCCTTTCGATCTAACCAAAAATAAAACAGGAAAAACAACAAATAAACAATAGCGTTGGTAGTAAGTTTGACTTTTTTTGCTAGACAAGATCATCTCGTTCACAATCACTAAAATAATCACCGTGATCACTATCTTTGTCATTATTTGGATCGCCTTTATCAACATCAATTTGTACTTCTAATCACCTCTTCTCCTCTAATTTCATTCCGAGTCCAACTCCTAATTTCTTGGACAATTTCATCTCGCACTGGTTACATTATCTGTGCGGGATGAATCTTCTTGGAGGAGGAGCTCAAACTTCAGTGTCCCCAAACTGTAACGATCCCTTGCCTGCATTTTAAGTACAATTCGACGGTTCTTGTCCTTATTGTCCTGTAGATAGAAAACTGATGTGCTTGCCTTGCAAGGATAAAAGGTTGATTTT
This sequence comes from Papaver armeniacum, assembly GCA_023531295.1. Classification (NCBI taxonomy): domain Eukaryota; kingdom Viridiplantae; phylum Streptophyta; class Magnoliopsida; order Ranunculales; family Papaveraceae; genus Papaver; species Papaver armeniacum. The sequence continues at coordinate 67,101 of JAJJWW010005874.1, forward strand.
TGGCTATGGTTCTTGTGAAATTTAATGACGTAAACCCAAATGCATCTCATTTTGCTTCTTTCTTGACTCGGTGATATCCCACCAATGACATTTGAATAAAACCACTTGGTGCCCATCACGATATCTGTAATACCACGACTTCATCTAATCTACCGTAATAATCAATACTATCTGTATTTGAAGTTGTACATTAACGCAAACACCACTATTCTCGTGTGCTCCTGTTCTTCTCATGATCAGTTGTGTGAAACCTAAACCCATTCACAATATACCCTTTATGATAAGTGACTGATCTTCTAGGCCCATGGGATAGGATTTCAATATCCCTGTTCACCACTTGACCCTCCCGCTTCATTTGATGAACCTATTAATAAATTGAAAATTGAAAAAGGTATGTAATGATTCATCATTAGTTTCACATAATGTATCAGTATTCAAGAATACCAGTTCAAAAGATTTTTAATCAACATTATATAATAGTTCTCATGATACTTTATTAAGCTCTTCTAATCTCGAGGCTCAAATAGAGTTCAAAAGATAAAAATACTTACATGGTTTTCAAACCAATTACGAACATTTTGGCATGCAAATGCTCCACCTCAATATCACGAATGTTCGCTCCACGTTCATCACGAATTGTTTGCTTGTGTTTTCTGCATAAATGATTCAAACTACTGTAAGTATATATAGATAAAATCATCTACCAACTCATTATGATTTTTATTCAACATCAGAAATTAGTCTACTTACTCGATGAATGGCAGAATTTCATCACAATTACTCAACACATACATTTGAGCTTCCTCCCACTCATTGTCATCTAAAGTTCGGTAGAATTCTTTCCCTAAAGAACGACCTCGGTACTTCAAAGATGGGCAATTCATGACCGATGTTGTTGCACCATCATCATCACTATTTCTCCTATAAGGTTGAACTTTGTATTAACCTCGGCACTCAAGTATCTCGAGCAAAATGTCACTCATTCATCAGCAAGATACCCTTGTGCAATCGATCCTCTGGTCGACTTTTATTTCGCACATACTTTTTCAAGGTGTACAAGTACCTGAAAATACAGGAAAATTGGATACCGGTAAGAAAAATATCATTTGAATAATATTTTACTCAGTATTTAACGTTATGTACTAACCGTTCGATTGGGTACATCCACCGGTAATGAACAGGTCCGCTATTATAGCTTCTCTTGCTAGATGAATAGGCAAGTGTGTCATAATATCAAAAATGAAGGAGGAATATCGTCTCCATTTTGCACAAAGTGAGATACATTTTTTTTTCAAGAGTCTCCAAATCTCCGATTCTCAATGTCTTGGAGCATAATTGACTATAGAAATCGAAAATTCTACTAAAACTCTGGTCACGTCATCGTGTAAGATACCACGCACATAGCAACAGGAAAAAGTTGTTGCATGAGAACATGCCGATCATGACTCTTTAGCCTGGGAATCTTGCATTCTTGTACTGAACGCGCCGCGAAATATTTGATGAATAAGCGTCAGGAACCTTTAAGTCACGAAAGAATTGACAAATCTTCCTCCTCTCTCGCCAAAGACATAGTATACTTAGGTTGGAGGAAGGTAGAATTTGTTGTTCCCCAAAGCTTGAGGGTGAAGTGGTCCACGTATACCCAATAATTTCAAATCTTCCCGAAAGCGTTCAAGTTATCCTTTGTCTTACCCTCTATGTTCAACAGTGTCCCTACCCAACTCTCACCGTTGTTCTTCTCAATATGCATAACATCAAGATTGTGCCGCAAGAGAAGATCTTTCCAGTATGGGAGTTCGAAAAAAATGCTAATCTTCTTCCAATTATGAGGCAACTCATTGTCTTCCCGCCTTCTTTTCTCCCCACATATTGCATGTTCTTCCTTGCCAAAAGTGATTTGATGATAACCACGAAATTGTTTAATCACATCATCACCCGTTAAAGGTTTGATTGCACTACCTTTTCTTTGCGACCATTAAAAGAGCTCAAGTTGTTGCGAAACCGATGATTAATTGGTAAGAATCTCCGATGCCCCAAATAAACATTTTTCCTCCCATTTCGCAATCTTTCGAACTTGTATCCTTGGCAACATGGGCAAGCGAGATAGCCTTTAGTACTCCATCCTGACAGAGTTAGCATACATTTTGGAAAGTCATTAATAGTCCATAAGAGAGCTGCATGCATTTGGAAGTTCTGCTTGGAATAAGCATCATACGTGTTAATTCCTTTCGCCCACAATTCCTTTAGCTCTTCGATAAGTGGTTTGTAGGTATACATCAATATTATTCCCAGGACCCTTAGGGCGGGAATAAGCGAGACACATGATAAAATAGGGCTGCTTCATACACTTCTCCGGCGGCAAGTTATAAGGAAGAACGAAGACTGGCCATGTACTATGACCAGTACCCATAACACCAAAAGGATTGAACCCATCACTTGTCAACCCGAGTCTAACATTGCGAGGTTCGGAAACAAATACCTTATGCTTTTCGTCTAAGGTTTTCCATGCTTGCGAGTGCTGGGTGCCTTAAGACACCAGCTTCTTTGGTACGCTCTTCTTCATGCCATATCATATCCTTTGAGGTTTTAGGGTCCATAAAATACCTTTGAAGCCGTGGTATTAACGGAAACCATCTCAAAACCTTTGCAGCTTTTCTCTTGATTTTCTGTTTTCCACTTGTTACTTCTTGTGTAGATTGACATGTACCCGATATCCATCTAGATTCCACAAAAGGTCACACTTGTCCTTATCACGATTTTCCTTCCAATATAGCATACAATCATTTGGGCATGCATCTATCTTAATACATTCCATACCAAGATCTCGAAGTTGCTTTTTTGCTTCATAATAATTCTTAGGTATCTGCTGTCTGGAAAAGCTTTTGTAGACCTTAATAAATTACAATACTCATCAAAAGCTTTGTTACTCAACCCATTAGTACACTTATGGTGTAACATTGACACAAGAAAAGATAGCTTCTTAAGCATTTGTACAACCAGGAACAACGGTGTGTCCGCATCTTTCAACATCTTATAAAATTTAAGGCATCCTCATTCGGCTCATCAGGAACACGATCATCTTTGATTTGATCCATTTGTATTGGGTTGTTGTGGAAATTCATCTTCCCATCCAAAAACCTTGATTTGGGAATGCAGCTTGTAACATCCCATGGATATCACCCCCACCTAAAACATCGTGACCTCCCCCTCAATATTATTAACTTCCTCTTCGGGTTCCCCATGTTTAGTCCAACGAGTGTAACTACGTGTTATTCCATACGCTCGTATGTGTTTTCTCACCATATCTCTACCCAAGGAGTTCACATTATTGCATCTCACACAGGGGCAAAATATACTCTCACCTAAATCAGGGTGCGACGAGACCAAGCAAAATTTATGAATTCATCGCAACCACGGAAATACTCAGCGTCGCACCTACCCTTCTGCATCCAACTTTTATCCATCTATGCTCAACAAAGCTTAACAATGAAAACCAACCAGCTCCCGCCAAAAATTAGCAAATCCCAAAATTAGTTTACCAATTTAATTAAGACTTTAAACTCATCAAAAAATTCTTAAAGAACCTTATAAGATGGGACCTATTCAATCACAGTATGCATTTTCCATTCCTGTATGCATTACCTTATCGATTATGAAATTACATTCATATAAGATGGGACTTATGCAATCATAAGATGGGACCTATTCAATCACAGTATGCATTGTCCATTCTGTCAACTTAAACAAGTTGCTCGTAATTAGAACCACATAAAAATCCTCCCAAAATGCATATACACATTCCAAAATCGCAAAACAAAAAAACCTAAATTGTCTGCATACCGCTTTAGACTAACACGGAGCACAATAATCAATTTATTTCTCGACTCGCAGATAGAAAAATCCCTCAACAACAAAAGCTCTTATTTACTCTTTAAAAATCCAAACTTTCAACCATTAATCACAACCCACTGTTCACTAGATTATTGCTGCGTGGTTGAGGGCCAACCAACAACATCTATGTGAACCAATACCATTCAAATTCTATATTCCTACAATTATTAACCAATAATAGTCATCCAAACTCTCTCTTAAACAACCCATGTACCTGGTTAAGACAGAATTTCATCAAACGCCTAATTTGCTTTTATTGATTTGAAGCAAACTTAATAAGAACCACAAGAAAGAAGAAAAGAATCAAAATTGAAAAACCCAAATAATGAATTTCGTTAGTCGCCACTTACCGGTAACCATTGCGGTTCAAGCAAATCCATTGTTAAATCGATTTAGCAAACAATCAGTTTTTTTTTTTTTTATTTCAAAGGAAATTGAAGTAGAGATTGATGTGTTTCGTTTAAATCGGTAAAAAATGATGTCGAATTGGAGTCAAGTTGGGGTCAATTAGAAGAATATGGCAAAAAAATTTTAAAGAAAATTGATTAAGGTACTGCGTGACATATATCATGGTGACAAAAAACGAATTTTCATCACATAGACTAATAACAACCCAAAAACTAAACCCGGATTTCAAATTATCTCAATCTATCAAATCAAACATCAAAAATTTACCAAAAAACATCGAGTTTTGAGGGTTGATAAATACCAGTATTGGGAGACGCCGAGATTCTCTTTTTTCCTCAACTAAGAATATACAAAACAAGTTAGAGACATGATTTTATCTCTCAGTATAACGGAAAAAAAATAATCAAGTTCTAGGGTTCAAGTTGCAAAGTTGAAGAGTTGAAGAAGAGATATCCGAGGATTTCGAGAATATCGTGGGCGAACTTTGTGGCATTTCGGAGAGAAATTTGACTTTCACAAATATTCTAGGAGGAAACTAAAAGAAAAATAGTGGGAGGGTTTTGCATCGAGAAGGAAACAACATGGGTTTTTCTTTGGCTTTTTTAATCAAATTAACTTCTCACATTTCTTTTCCAATTTAATTTAATCTATAAATAAAAATATTAAAGTAAAAACTTAAAAGAATTAATTTAATATATATATATATATATATATAGCCTCACACACGTGGCAAAAATGTTTAATAATCGGATCCTTTATACATGCTGCCACATCTATGTGGCAAGAACTTAAGCTATTGCGGCATTACCGGAATGATGTGAGGCAAAAGCTTATATTTTGCCTCAATGGAAGCAAGTGTGGCTAAAAATCTTACTTACTGCCACACCTATTGTGCGGTGAGTCAAAAACCTACCTAGTGCCACATGATTCAAAGAGGTGTGGCAAGATAGTGAGGCAATAGACCCGCTTTCTTGTAGTGCGGTGGCCATTACGGGCGGCAACGGCGGCAGCGACAGACAAAGCCGGCGACCACCAGCGAGCGGCAATCGGCGATTACTTGGAGATCAAAGAGCGATTAATCGGCGATTAATTGGAGGGTCTGATTTGGTGCGGCGCGGTACAACTTAATTCTGTAGCCCAGTTTCAATGCAACACGGCGCAACTTAATCCCGTAGCCCTCAGATTATTCCTCCCCGTTTCTCTTGCCTTGCGGATATGTACACCCCACTAGGGCTTGGTCTAAAAATTTGTTTCGTTGATATCTTCTTCGTCTCACGTCCGAATTGGATGATTTTTGGCTCGTTGCGATCGCATTTAAATATCCTACGACATGAAGGTAAAATTATGCAATTGGAGAATAATATTTTTTGGGTACAATCACTTCATCAACATGTTTGGAGAAAGGGGCTAACCAACCAATTTCGTTTCTTCGATAACTTCTTCTTCGTGCATCCAAATTGAGTGATTGTCGGCCCGATGAGATCGTATGTTAATTACCAAGGTCGTGAAGGCGACATTCCAATTTTCGGAGAAAGTTAAAAATTTTATAAATGTAAAATGAAAGCACCAGAAACGGTCACATTCAATCACCACCAAAAATACTGCAGTCCAGTTGATGGAACTGTTGCAGTCCTTTTCCACATAACTATTACAGTCAATTGATCGAACTATTGTAATCCGGTTTCACAGAAATAGTTGTTGGCATGTTGATCGAACAGGCGCAGTCCTTTTTAATTCCTACAGTCCAGTGGGTCGAACTGCTGTAGTCCGATTCTCCACAAAACTGTTGTCAATGATTTTCCTCACAAATCGATTTAGTCAGTTTTGTGCATAATTGTTGCAAGATAGGTGATCACAAATTTCTTTGAAATACAGCCTGTAGCCGTGTCTTGATCCAAACTTGGACTTAATGGTGCATTCCGGTCCGCAGACAAATCAATTACTAAGTCGAGACGAGACGCTAAGGCAACTATACTAATCATCGCTATTTGGAAAACACCCCACATAGCCAGTGGGCATCCTAATCACTTAAACGTGAAGTCGCAAAGTAACATTTTCAATAACGTAAGTATACAATTTACATATTTTTGCATCTTTTTATATAATCATGCATACTTTTGTTCAATGAGGCACCTATAATGTGGCGAGCATTTTCTCATGAGGAGATGCACACATTTCAATTCTGCGCGCATCTGGAATAGTGGGATTGGCCCCCAACGCGAATTCCAGATAGCAGACATCTTCAAAATTTCATGCGCGATCAAAATGTAGCAAGGTAGTGCACCCTTGTGCGAGCATTGAGCAGCATGACAATTACTATCTTCTGGGGCGAGCTTCATATCACTTCAACGTGACTGACTATCACTTGGGGGCGAGATATGTAACACCTCATGGTCTAAAATTACTCTTTTGGGGCAAGCGGTGTAACACTTCATACACTTGAGGGCGAGTTACATAGCACCTAATTGCAATGCGGAATTAAGCTTCTGAAAATCGAAACTTCAGGTAACCCAAAATTCTTAATCCTCCAATGAGTTGCAGGATTAAGAGGGGCCGAGCGTACACCCTAATATTTTTACGCAATTTTTAGAATCAGTAATGTTAAACTGCTATAGTTATGTTGATTGAATTATTGTACTCCAGTTCAAAAGCAATCGCCGTAGTTTCAGTTGACGCGACCGTCTGATCGATTTTGCCTACGAGTCAGACTCGATTGGACGCAATGATGCAGTCTGGTCAGACTCGATTGGACGCAATTGATCTTTGTCTAGTTTTATTTGTAACTGTTACACCTAGGTTTATCGAATGGTTTAAGTCCAGTCCCTCCTGAATTTCGCAGTCCGTGATCAAGATAATTGCTGATCCCGGCTCTGTTTGTATTCTTGCAGTCCGGTGATCGCAATTGAGACGCATCAGGTGATCGGTTGTCTGCAATCCGGCTCGATGCGTCGCCGGGTGCGAGACTGGGCCGATCGATCGCTACCGTCTCGAGTCCACTCTTCGTTCTGCGCAGTCTAGCTACCTTGGGCCGCCCGTTGTTGCTAGTCGTTGTTGCTGATCCGCCAGATCGAAGATGCTGCAGTTCAACTTTTTCGTCGATGTCGCATTTGGTGATCGAAGGCTAGCCTGTCGATTGTCATTAAAGAATCGCATCCAATTGATCACGCTTCTTTGCGGCACTGACTTCACTCAATGTTGTTACCGCTCATTTCCAACATCACTCTGCTCCATTATCAAGCTTCAGTTGCATCACTTCAGTCTTTTTTTTATATCACTTGGGGGCGACTTGATTACGATCTCCACAATCAACGAAGGCGGTTCTATTTACGCTTCAGCAACAGAAATTTACTCTTGGGGGCGTCTTGATTTCCGCGAACAACAAGAGAAGGTTTCCAATCACCTCAACATCAATAATCCACACTTGGGGGCGAGTTTGTCATTGACTAAGGAAAACGAAATTTTCTTAACCCCCAACAAGTTGGAGGTTAAGAGGGAGCGATGTTTGTACCATGAGTAAAAATGCCACATAATGGGCCAAAGCGATACTTGAATCATCTTTTGGCCTTCATCCAAGCCCGCTAACCAGTCAACTGAAGCAGCCCACTAGCCTGCCCAGTATTACCTAAATCAAATGACCGGTCAATGGTCAAAGTCAACGCTCGGTCAATGGTCAAAGTCAACGATCAAAGTCAACCGTCGGTCAATTGTCAAAGTCAGGTTGCAAGTCCCACCTCTAGCCAACTTTCAGTCTTGTTTCCAGCAGTGTTGCTAACTAATTCCCATCCAACGTACCCATCCAGTTTCTAGTCGTACTACCGGTTTTTGTCGCCACCAGATCCACCTATTTCTGACCAATGAGCCTAATCTGCCACGTTACTAATGCGAAATTATCCAAAGAAGCATGCAAGCGTTTCATGCAGAATTGAAGATGGAGGCATAAATGTGCAGTTTCATGCTGAAATCATCATGGAGGCATGCAGAGTTAATTCCAGCAGTTTCATGCAGAATTGAAGATGGAGGCATAAATGGTTTCTAAAAACTATTGAAATCTGTCCCATGACTTGGTTTATGTTGGTGTTTTTGCAAGCTGCCAGTAAATTAAGGATTATGATTATTATGGTGAAAAATCAGGATCCCATCGATGTAAAATTGTTAATTTGACTAGGGGATTAATAGTTGGAAAACGAAGTGTATTCATTCGGCCATCACGAGAGACTAAAAACAGGAGAAACATTGTCGATGACACGAGTGTTGTGTAAATCAGCCACTAATTTAACTATACTATAAAAATGATTTACTTAATTTTTATATGTACGAAGTGTATTCATTCACCAGACAAATCCATTCCAAATTTCACTTTTTAAAATTCTTCAATTAACTATTAGGTTTTCAAAGAAACAAAACTTATAGCATAACCTATATGTCCTGAGAAACGATAACAAAGAAATGTGAACATCCTACATCTGATAGCTTATGTCATCGTCAAGATAAACACCATACCTTTTTTATAAAATAAAAAAACTGAAAAAATAACAATGATGATTAAACTTGAGCAGCTACCCCCTTCATGATGAGTATTCCTAGATAAGAAAATCAAAATAGATTCTTAAGTGGTTTTGGGAAACCGAACTAAATAAGGAAATATGTTTCAAAGAGGTTTTGTGAAACCAAATCAAAATCGAAATCATAGATCGACCAATCTCAACCAAAGTGAGTTATATAAAAGATAATTATAAATAGTGATATTTAGCTTATATTAAAGACACATAAAAAAAGTTTGTGAGGCAATTATTAAGCTGAATGAATTGTGAGTTTGACAAAGAGAAAAAATGGCGAAAACCGGTTGCCCAGCTGGTAATCGGAGACAAAATACAACCAGTAAACAGAGTACAAACAGAGAAAAGAGTCAAAAGACAGGAAGAGCAAAACAGAAAGCAGATCGTAAAACCCTAGAACATGAAAAAAAAGTGTGTGATAGGGTGAAGAAAGCTTTGAGAGGACAATGGACAAGTTTTCGAGATTTGCAAGAGACAGTTGTAGAATATGTTAAAATTGTGGTTTTCAAGATGAAGAATGATGATGCTTACAGAAGCGAGCAGAGAAAAGTGTCCGACGATCTTGAAAACTTCCAAGCTCTTCGTAAAAACCTGGAGGCCGAAAAAAATTATTATCCTATTTCGATGTACGGTTCTGAAATTCTGCGGGTGAACGCAATGAAGAAACAAGCCAAGATGCTGAATAGTTTTTCGAAGATGTTGTGTCACAGAAAACTTCTGGAGGTCCATAAAAAATGGATTCGGAAACACTTAACTAATTCTGATCCCGATGAGCTTTTGCAGACTGCAAAACGGAACACAAGATATACGTATGGGGAGCTGAGAAGAAAGTATGATGAAGATGTTCAGAGTGAGATTGACAAACGAACAAAGAAACCGCTGGGGCATCTCAAGACTTTTCCTGTGAATCAAAGCAAATTTCGTGCTACTTTCTTTGTTGACAGGAAGAATGAGTTCAAGCAAGTTCAGAAGCAAATCTCTCGCGAGGAAACCATCCAGAAAGGGTTATCCACTTACCTTGCTGCTTATAATTATACATTGGAGGTTATAAATAATTCAGAAGGGGGTCTGAAATATATTCATGACCGTCACCTTACTCCTGATGATATTGATAAGGCAAACTACTTTTCATATTTTTCATATGATGAATATTACTAGTTTTTTTCTTTCCCTTTCGGTTAATGATTTTGTCATATTGTTCAAGAACCTGGAAGCTTTAATATTATTGTTAGGGTTATATTTTCGTAACAAGCACGTTGCTGTTGTGATGCTTTGGTTTTGGTTTGTTGTCCGTCTTCATAATCAGTAATTGTATGCCGCAACTTTGATTGAATTTTCCGTGTATAGTCCTTGATAACCTTTCAGAATTCATATCGTTTGCTTTATAGTTTTACAACAGAAGACTAGTAGATAGATGCACTTGCGAACAAATAAAAGTTTTGACCTGGGTTTGAAAGGGCAGCAGGAGCCTTTAGTGTTGACTTGCTGCCTTGTCATCTTTGGCAGACTCAATATCTCTACGAGTTCTTTTTCTCCACCCATCTCTACTACTTCGCTTCCTTCTTTCATCTAAGTGCTACTGAGAAGAACATGTTCAAACATCTCTACTACTCTCATCCTCCAATAATAATTCAAAAAGCACAAACATAAAAGAGTACATTGTCTTTAAAACACCAGTAACGGTCGAAAACATAGAAACATGCATGTAACAACAGGTGGTAGGTTAAGAATGTGTCAACAGACACCACCCCAGTGATGCAAACAAAAAAATAAACATGATGAAATGATCCCAAACATCAAGGGACGAGCAAGGTCTAGCAAGTAACACCACCCTCCTAAATAACAGTCTCATGCAGCATAAAGGTATAATCGGAAATTACCAAAGTTCTCAAATTACTTCTTGAATGGGGATTATATTGTGATATGGCTTGACTACAACCATAACGTGACCAAGGATGGCTCCTCGCGCAACATTACTAGTATGTCTGCTGATTAGTTAGGTTACTTGTTTTTGATATTTTAGTCATGTAATAATTTTGTCTTGGAGTGAAGTGTAAACAGATCAATATCCAGTTAGGGTTTATTGGTTCTGACTGAACCTTGACGGATTTGCTCTTATTTGGTTTCCATGCAGAGTTTTTATCAGGTTATCGCTATGTCACCACATGCATAAGTAGATTAGAGTTAGTTTAGAAAATACAGCTACATGTAATTACTTAACCTCGATCCCCATACACTAATCAAAGGAAAGTTATCAAGATCCGTCAAAATGAGATGACAAACTGCACAGATCAAGTCATACATACCATCAACATCAAAATGGTTTATTCTGGCGCTCGCATTCTTTTAAACAATGGATTTTTGACATGCATAAGCGATATAGTCTGCTGAAGTGGATTATTTCATGCGAGCGAAACAAATTTAATTTCATTTTCATTCAACAACTTAGAACACCAACAAAACCTGAATTCACTTATGATTGTATACATACATACATACCCATGTATGGAAAGAATTGGTATAACCGACAAATGTAGCACTGGCGACATAAAATGCTTTCAACATCCATCCTACTTTTCGTTTTACTTCCTCTTCAAGTGCAATCTCATCTGAATCTATTTTATCATCGTTCAAATCTCATCCACTGGCGACATAAAATGTTTTAACCAAATTTGATTACCTTTCAAATCTCAAAATCTTATTTCTACTGAATAAGTATTAATTAATTAGTAGAACCATTAACAGTGATATATACTCAGTTCAGTTCCTGCTTCAGTCTGGTTCTAAGCTAACTATGTGCCTGGTGGGTGTTGGAACCGGTAACAATGAAACAGAAAACGTAAGATGAAACTAGCCATACAAGATATGGGATACTTTAAATTTTGTATTTATTATGTTCATGTTATCTTGATTTCAATTGGTCAAATGTTGATTCTCCGCCATTGTGTATCTCTTCATCCCTCAATTTTTAAAGCCCATCTTCCCTTCAGAAAAAGAATAGATAAATAAACGAATAAATTTTAGGTGATTATGCAGACTTTTGATCATGAAATAAATTTTGGACATTATAGAATATTACTTCCTACAAGGTAAGTTTAATGTCAAAAGATTGGTTTTTACCAAAGATTTGCCACCGAACTTACTTTGGGTCACTCAAACAAATCAGCATGTAATGAGCAGATTTTGGATCATAGTGCCAGTGGTAGGTTATGGATCACATTGCAAATGTTCTGTTACATAAAAAATACTGTGCTACGAAATAGATTTGGATCACTAAGGAAGTTTTAGGCTGCGTGGCATATCAAAGTTAGTGAGCGGTAAGACACCCCTTAACTCAATCGATCGACCAGATTCAAGGATTCGTAATAAATACTAACAAAATAAAAACCCTTTTTTATGAATCTTTTTTATACGAAGGTCCGAAGGTATGTTTAGGGTTACTCGATTCTCTTCAATTACGTGAGTCGCCAAAAAGGTATGATAACATAAACCTAATTTTTTTTATCACTTTTATTGCATGTCGTTCTCCATGCATGTTTATGTAATTACAGTAGGAATCTTTGAGAACTAACCATGACCATTAGTACTTAATTAATCATACAGTTATAAGTTTCCCGTAGAACTGAATAATTCAAGAGTACCGTAGCTGTAGGTTTATAATATGCTGATATTAATATATACAATCTTGCTTTTACCTGATAATCTATGGTTGCAATCTGAATGTACATGCAGGAAACTTTAATTAATAAGACTAGGATTTTCAGTTCTCCTTGGTGAAACGAACAAGTACTGTCTTATAGCACGGTGTCTTGATAATGAGTTTATCATCCAGTGACACTCACATCAACAAAGGATTGGGTAAGTCGCAACTTACTTCAGGAGCAGTACAAGAAGAAATATCAATGGATGAGGTGCATTCTTGCAAGAAAAGCTTGTCAATTACAGATCTCCCAGATGACTGTCTAAGCCATGTATATAAGAGACTAAAATCCGGTACTGACCATAGTTCCTTTGGTTTGGTTTGTCATCGCTGGCTCGATATTCAGAGAAACAATCATGTTTCGTTATGGGATATCAATGATTCTGAATGTAGCTTACGTAGATCATCAAATATTAGTCCCGAAAGCTTTTCCATAATCCTTTGCAAATTGTTGACTCGATTCCAGCGCCTCAAAAGCTTGTCCCTAAGCGGTTTGCCTGAGGTAACAGATTATGTTACATCACAGTCACAACTCTTTGGATCAAAAATTCGATTTCTGTGCTTACGATATTGGTCTAAGTATACAGATAAGAAGATGTCTTTGATATTTTCTTCGTTCCCTCACTTGACATCAGTAGGTCTGAAGGGTTCTCACATTACCAATAAAGGTTTAGAAATCATGGCAAAATGTTGTGCAACCTTAGAGACAATTGACCTCAGCAGCTGTCAGATGATTAATGACAAAGGTCTAGAGGTTTTGGCAAAAAGTTGTGCATCTTTAAACAAAATTGACCTTGGAAGCTGTCAACAGATTACTGATTCAGGAATAAGTTTTCTCATACAAAACTGTTGGGAACTCCATTCAATTAGAATTTCATATTGCGGAAGTGTAACAGGTATTGGCTTTCTTGGGTGTCAAAAGACCTTGGCTAATGTTTATGCAGTGGACGTGCCTAAACTTACAACCGAGGGGATTAAAGCAATTGCTAGTGGAAGCGGACTTCAACATCTGTGTCTATCAGGAAATTCAGTTAATAATGAAGCAATCTTAACAATTTCAAAAGGTTGTCCTCTATTAAAGGTATTGCAGCTAACATCTTGTGGTGAGGTACAGCTTGAAGGATGGAAAGCTATTGGTCTGTATTGCAGAAACTTGAAATGCCTTTACATTTTTGAATGCCTGAAGTTATGTGATCAAGGGATGAAAGCTTTGTGTTATGGTTGTAACAAGCTTTCCTATTTATCTGTACACCCTTGGAGTAATTTTTCTCGCGAGCTTTTCAAGCGAGAAAGACCCAATGTGTGTCGCCTGGGATGAATGATCACTAAAGTCTTATATTCTTGAAGCGGCAGTGAACGAAACCTAGCATTTTGCGGTGACACAAACAGGCTTTAACGAGCTTAGTTTTCTAAAATTGTTAGTATTTTTTTAGGTGTTTATTTAATGTTCTGTTTATGTGAAATTCCCGTACTGCAATTCAGATTTCAACTATTTACATTTTCTAAAGGAACTTGTTATTTCTTGTTCATATCATATGAAACGTGTTAGATAACTTATCTGGTAAGATGTCTCTGGAGCATTACTGCTTACCCCCGTTCAGCATTTTCGTTACAGAACCCAAAAGTGTAACAGATATGAATACTTTGTACGTTTCTTGCTAGTGTACAGGATGGATATTACTAGGAGATACGTGTTTAAAAAATCATTGAAGTGTCTATATCTTACGAATATCTCATTAAAAAGGAATTAGGTTGTTCTTATATCAAGATTTTCGATCATTCTTTTCAACCAAATTGACCGATTCCGACCATTTTTCAGTGACGGCTGACTTATAAGAGAAAATTTAATATGAGGCATAAAAATTCCATGGTCAAACTTGAGCAACAAGATACCTTCATGGGTAATCCAAGATATGAAAATAGATTCCTCGGAAGGTTTTGGGAAACCGAAACAAAATAAGGAAATATATCCGAAACTAGGTCGGCCAAGCTAGTTCAGCCAAGGCTATAAATAGTCATGTTTAGCTCATAGCAGAGACGTACAGAGAGAAGCTTGTGAGACAGATTTAAGGTTTAGGTTGTGAGCTTAATAAAGAGATCAAAATTGTCAAAGTTTTCTGGTGTTCGTCTAATATTTTCTGAATTGTCAAAAGAAAATGGCCCCTTGTCCCAGTAGTATTCAGAGACAGACAACGAGCAGAGAAAAGAATCAAAAGACAGAAACAGCGAAACAAAAAGCCATTCTTAGAACCCTAAATTGTGACACCTGGACAGTGAATTTTTATCTGAGAGGTTATACAAGTTTCCGAGATATCCAACAGACAGTTGTGAACTATGTTAAACGTGTTGTTTTCAAGATGAAGAACGATGAGGATTATAGAAGCCAACAGAGACAAGTGTATGATGATCTTTGCAACTTCAGAGCTCTTCGAAACAAGTTGGTGGCTGAAAAGAATTATTATCCTATCGCGATGTACAGTTCTGAGATTGTGCGGGTGAACGCAATGAAGAAGCTAGCCAGGATGCTTTGTACTTTTTCCATGCTGTTGCCTAATGGCACAGTCCCGGAGGGCTATAAAAAATGGATTCGGAACCAGTTGAATAATTCTGATCCCAAGGAGCTTTTGCAGATTGCACAACGGAAAACAAAATATACATATGATGAGCTGAGAAGAAAGTATGACCAGAAGATTCAGAGTGAGGTCGAAAAACAAACAAAAAAGCCGCTGGGGCATCTGAAGAATTTTCCAGTCAATGTAGACAAATTTCGTGATAGAGACTTTCTTGACAGGAAGAATGAGTTCAAGCAAGTTAAGGAACAAATCTCTCGAGAAAAGAGTCAGAAAGTGTTATCCACTTATCTTGCTGCTTATAGTTATACACTGGAGGCTATAAATAGTTCAGAAGTGGATCAGCTAGAGAATTACGCCTGCTGATGATGATGATAACGCAAACTACGTTTTATATGCGGAACTATATTTTTTATTTAGTTGAATATTGGCAGTTAATGAGTCTGTCATATTGTTGGGTTAAGCTGTAACTGATAAATTGCATCAACCATCTCTTGAGTTATTTTGAAAATAAACTTATATATGGTTTTGGTTTTTTTTTTTTTTTTGATCGGTAAAAAGAGAACTATGTATTAACTAGATGACCGCTACCACGGTGGGATGGCCGACCGAAAAAATTGACGTAAAACTAAATTTTTTGTTCACAATTTAGTTCCGCCGTAGGGTGAAAATTTTATTTTTCTTGAGATGGCACGAAGGTATAATTTTTCTAAACACGACGCGAAAGTATCATTTTTCCAGACAGGTAGGCCATGGTATATTTTTACTTTGCAAATAATTTGGTGGTGATTCAACACCATATGTTGTGCTTTTCATTTTAAAATTAGTTGTTTATTATACTTAGTCAATCATTTTATTTTTCTTATAGTTTTTTTCAAATCTTTTTTAAGATATGTCTAATTTTAAGCTATGCCTAATTTTTAAGGAGAAAAGATACAAAATTTGGAGAATAATAAAAAAATTGAAAAACAAAAATTTGATATCATTGTTTGTGCTCATTGCGTAGCTAATTTAAAGGGCTTTCCAAATATATAAAATTTATAAAAATACGACTTGTAGTTTGAAATATACGAGGTTTTTAAATATATAAAAAATACATTTACTGTTGTGCCCTTTCTTTTTGGTTTATTTACGAAAATGTCTAATACCTTATTCTCCTTCTCTTTGGTTTATTTACGAAAATGTCTAAAGGAAAAAAGGTAACATTTGATTTAGAGGGACATCTTAGTCTTTTCCAGGTGTCCGTACCAAAATTCAATATTTTTTGTGTAATTGATAAAAATGTCACGCTTCACATTGACACAAAGTCACCATATATATAGTCCTCCCTCGCTTCGCTCGGTCGGCCTAATAAGGAGAAAAACAAGGGCGAGATGCCCCTGCTTACAAACGACCAATAATGTAACAAACCAGCACAACAACCAACTAGCAAAAAAAAGCGAACTATCAATGTTACAAAAAAGACAAAACAACCCCAATCAATGTTGATCGAGAACAACCCCTCCCCCATCTACTAATGAATTTTTCAAGAGAGACACCATTGAACAACTCTTTGTGGCTTAACCATAAGCCTAACAACACTTTGACACTGGCTATAACTTGAGCTTCAGTTGAGCTTGTGTTTTGAAAAGCTCTCAAATTTCTTTCCCCCCCAAATAACCCAAATTATTGCTTGCTGGAACAACTTTCCAAACTAGAGCCTTTCTTCCTCTACCCATTTTGCTCCAAGAGTTGATTAAACTACATATGTTTTGAGGAGTTACCCATTTCATCCTAAACTCACCAATGAAATGATTCCAAATGTGCCAAGTAAAGTCACAATGAACCAAAAGATGACAGTTTGTTTCTTCCTCCTTGAAACATAAGTAACATCTATTAGCCAACGACCAACCTCTTCTCATAAGCTTATCTTGTGTTAATGCCTTCTCTTGGATAGCAATCCACAAAAAGAAACTAACTTTTGTTGGCCATAAGGTTGACCATAAACGATTAGAAGGAGAAGAAAGCTGTTATGAGTTTCCACTCGAAGATAACCACATGTGACTTTTAATCGAAAATTTTTCGAGCTTGTCTTTGTTCTTCCATAGTCTTCCATCGTTGAAGTCTTCTCTTACTTCGCAAAACTGATCAAGAATGGGAAGAAGCCTCGATATCTCTTCTATAACATTATCATGAACCCTCCTTGATATGTTAAGATTCCATTCCCATTTCCCATTGTTTAGGACTCTCATATTTGATAATTGAAACATCCTTGTTATTACAAACAGAAAATAGAGTGGAAAGAGGTCTTTCAAAGAAGAATTAACAGCCCATATGTCTTCCCAAAACGAGTTGACAAACCATTAAAACCTCGAATTTGCAGTTAGAAGAAAAGTGAGGTAAAAAGTTACAAATACCTCGCCATAAGCTCGCATCCGTAAGGAGTTTTGGGAATTTTGAAGTCCACCTAGCGAGTCAAAGGTGCAGTACTTTTCTTCGCAATCATACGTCTCCATAAAGCATCTTGTTCTTCACCAAATCTCCACAGCCATTTCATAAGGAGAGACTTGTTTAAGAGGTGAAGATTCTTAATCCCAAGTCCTCCTTTATCTTTATCCTTACAAACATTCTCCCATTTAACCAAATGATACGAATGAGAGTTATCATTATCATTCCACAAGAATTTTTTAAGAATTCTCTCAAGCTTATAAATGACGCCTTAGGTGCTAAAAATAAAGAGAATAAGTAGATTGGAAGAGCACATAAAACCGCTTTGAATCATGATTAATTTACCACCTTTCGTCAGATAAATCAACCTCCAAGAAGCTAATCTTGCTTCAAACCGCTCTATTATGATGTCCCACTTGATCTTTGTATTATACTTATCACCAAGCGGAAGACCCAAGTAAGTGAGAGGGAGCGCTTGATTCGACAACCCGAGAATATTCGACATCGTAACAATCTCCAACGAGCCCCAACTGGAAGAAGGGAGGTCTTATGGAAGTTCACTTGTAAGCCCTGAAGCTAGCTCAAACCAAAGAAGGATATTTGAAGGTTTCTTGCTTGACTAACTTCATCTTGAAGAAATACAATTGTGTCGTCGGGCGAACTGCGGATGACTGATTGAAGACCCCACAGCGTCACTTCAAACCCGCTAATCCAGGCTACATAACTTGCTTTATGAAAAATTAAATTAAGAGCCTCAACCACAATAATAAAGAGAAACGGAGACAATGGATCTCCTTGACGTAACCCTTTAGAGTTTTTAAACCCGCCATTCACGATCTATTAATTAGAACCGAAAAGTGAACATCGAATGAGGAGCTTTTATCCATCTTCGCCATTTCATGCCAAAGCCCATTCGACGAAGAACATAATCAAGAAAACTCCAACTTACATTATCGAATGCTTTTTTGAAATCCAGCTTACATATCACTCCGTTTTTCTTAGCCTTGTTATAAGAATCAATGCATTCATTTGCAATTAGAGAACTGTCAAGAATTTGACGACCTTTCACAAATGCTGATTGATGCAGAGAAATAATATCACCTATTACCACTTTAAGCCTTGTAGCCAAAACCTTCGAGACAATCTTGTTGATGCAGCCCATTAAACTAATTGGACGAAAGTCTCATTACTTCAACAATGTCCTGCACTTTAGGGATTAAGAACAAGAAGGTAGACTTTAACCTCCAGTCGAGAAAATTTGAGAAGTACAGCTCCATCATCACATTCATAATGTCAACCTGCATAAAGCTCCAACATCTAGCAATAACCGTTAGCGGAAAACCATCTGGACCGGGTGATCTTTCTGCACCTAAATCAGTTATGGCCTTAAAAACCTCTTCTTTAGTGAACACACTTTGAAGATTCGATGATGCAGTGGAATCCAACATTGGGAACACTAATCCATCTAGTTCAGGTCTAGAGATGTCGGTATCTTTATATAACTCAGAATAAAAGTCTATAATATGACTTTTGATTAATGCCTTATCATTTGTAAGCACATTGTTTACATTCAAGTGAGTAAAAGAGTTACCTCTATTTCGAGAAGAGGCTTCTTTATGAAAGTAAGCCGTGTTACGTTCTGATTTGTCAATCCAATTGACGCGAGCTCTCTCCCTCCAATAGATTTCCTTCTTCTTGGATAATGAATGAAAATCTTCTTTTGCCTTCAAAGAAGCGGCGATATGGTCTGTAGAAAGAGTTATAGGACCCACTAGAAAGAGTAGAAAGAGTTATATATGGTTTTGGTTTACTAGTGATTAATTAACGTTGGGGTACTTGTCCAAGATTACACCCCATATTGGGGCATTTTCCCAATTTTCCCTAATGAATATTAAAGCAAAAACAATAATGAATTCAAATGAACACTTAGTAACACAGGAATTCCTGATATCTACATTGCAACGATTTGAATCAATTTGATTGAATAAGAAAGATAGGTTTACAATGAGACACGCTTGATGTTATATACCCAACTATCTTACTCTCTCGATTACAACCGTCCTCACACACGTGCACCAGGCACATACACAACTCCGACCGAACTCTGCTCACATTACAGACCTAAGCATGACTACATATGCTATTATCCCCCCTCAAGGTCAAGGTGGATGATAAGAAACCTTGAGCTTGCAGACCTAAGCATGACTACATATGCTAGAAAATAAACAACAATGACTGAGCACCATAATTCAGACGATATAACTCTCCATTACAAACAGATATGTAGAAAACCAGCAAGGAATCAAGGAGCAAATACCATCAGTAGAAACACCCAAGTTGAGAACTAAAAGTCTAGATCGCTGATTACGACTGATAGTCATTTTTGCTGACGAAAGCTGGCAAAGTTACTTTGCAGGATTTCTTGCAGAACATGTAGCAGCACCAGACTTGCACACTAGATATAGTTGGAGTGGATACATAAGTTGGAGCGGACACCAACCTCAAAGAGGACCAGCAAATCACACACTTGAACAACCAATATGTTGTTGCTAAGTAAACCAGACCCCAAATTCTTTGGATGATTCAACCAGCTTAGTGCATTTATTTATCCACTACATGTTGGCGATAGAGAGCTGAGAGTACGCGAGTGAAATAGTAAAGCAGATCGTATGTGTGTATCATAACACCTCTTGCACTGACATATTAGGGAATCCAGTTCCTCGAACAATTAGCAGCAGCAAACAAACCAAAAATCTGCAATAAAGCTGATAGTTACGCATGTCAATTGGAATTCAGTAATGTAATAGTGATGTTGGCAACTAATTGTTGCATAAGTATGGTTCTCAAGGTGATCCAAAGACAAGAAGTATAATGAAGTTGAAGTAGCAAGTAACACCGGTTTAAACAAAGAAGCAATATGCCAACAAAATCAATCATTCATAGCCAACAAGGCAGTGACCAATCAAATGTAGAAAGCAAGCAGTCATCAAATAGCATCTTTGATTATTCTCCGCACGACAAAATATAGCTTGAGCAGCTGATATGTTGCGACTTGGCACTAGAACCATAGTCCACCGAATTAGCGCTGGAAATGTATATATATATCCCAGATTAGCTTGAAGTCCCCCGAACCAAATGGAGAGTCGACAAAGGCACAGTAGCAGGACACAAGATAGACTTGTGTGCTATAGTAGTTGAATTTTGAATTGCAAAACCAAACAGCTGAAAAATATGCATGTTTAGCAGCGCACACATGAGCAGCAACACCACTAACACCAACTTGACAACTTATTGCCAATAATCAGGACCTGAAGCATCTTATTGAAGGACTCACAAAAATACCTTGTATTATTCTCCATGAGGCCATATCTCTTTGGATTATTCACGCACATAAGAAACGGATATAAGAAAAAGTACCATTGAAGATGAACTTCAACTAAATTATTTGAAGAGCATGAAAAGTAGAAGAACTACAGGTTGCACATTGAACACACATGCAAGCTGAAAGCCGGGTTGTATACTGAATGTATACAAGCTCAACAAAAGAACTCCAATTTGTACTTAATGTAACTCACCAACTCCAACTCGAAGTTCAATCGCGTAAAACACCATTAAAAACGCAAGATACTTCAACACCGCAGATGAGGACCGCCTTGAAATAAGAATTGAGATTGGAAGTATGAAGAATGAGCCGTTAAGCACTATGTGCAGCATCAATTTCCACCCACAAAATCTCAACCTTCTGCTGAATCCAATCAGGTGGAATGACTTTAAGTTTTTGCCCTAACTAGACCTTGGTGTAGCGGACTAGAACACACTCAGACCCTTTCAAGCATCGGGGAACAAGAACAGTGAGAACTTGATAAAGAAATTAGATGTAAAACAAGCTAATTATGATGTATAAGGCAGTTGAAGATGAAATTGGATGATGTTGAGCTAGTGATGTAGAAATTGAACACATGAGATCAAATCTAAAGTAATCTAAACATGAAATTGGAGATTACCAGCAGAGACTCAAATTTTAGTTGATGAGGTAAGAGATTTCAACCAACACACCAAACATGAAATTGAAATAACCAAGAGCTCAAACCCTAAAACTGAATTTTAGATCTAAAATACATGCTTAATCCTGTTTGTTGACGTAGCAGAGGTATCAAACCAAATCAAAACCCTAATTCTTACCAGAAAACACCATTAATGGAGGTGGATGAAGAAATTACCAACTGTTTGTTGTAGATGCAGATAGAAACGCACCGTTGAGTCAAATTAAACCCAAATCTGAGATGAATTCATGAAATCGGTTTTCATATCTTGATCTACACACAGTAGCAGCAGCAGAAGATGATGAAATAATGGTAATGGAGATTGTTGAAGAAGAAGTAATGGAGGTTTTGATGAAGAAACAGGCTAGGATCGGTACCCTCAGAAATTGATTTCTGAGTCTGATACCATAGTAACACAGGAATTCCTGATATCTACATTGCAACGATTTGAATCAATTTGATTGAATAAGAAAGATAGGTTTACAATGAGACACAGTTGATGTTATATACCCAACTATCTTACTCTCTCGATTACAACCGTCCTCACACACGCACCAGGCACATACACAACCTGACCTGAACTCTCTGCTCACATTACAGACCTAAGCATGACTACATATGCTATTAACACTTGCTTTGAACAAAAAATAAAGAAACGTGATCATAAATACGAAGCACACAAACATACATAAAGTTGGAATGAAAACAAAGGGAAGACACATGTCTGAATAGACTTTACAACCCTCACCAAACAAACACAAATTATGAATAAAATTAAGCAGAGAAAAGGCCTTTAAATGAACCTGTGAATTCCCTCAAAGACAAAGTATAGATTCTTCGATCGGCTGATTTTAACATTGAACAAATTATTGATGGAAAATCCAAATTGATAAGAGCAGTTTTCTCATCATTCTCTCTTTAATGACTTGGGCTTTGAGGATGGCGTTTTCTGCTTCCAAATCCAAAACTCTTTTAGCTACAGCTCTTTCTCGACCTTTTGTTGTTGCAACAGCAAATTTTTGCTTTCAAGTCGGAAACTTTTTTATCTAAAGCTTCTAAACCAGCAAGTATTTCCTCATCCCTCTCTCTGCAGTTAACTTGAGCTTTGAGGATGTCATTTTCTGCTTTTAAATCCGAAATTCTTTTATCTTGAGCATCTTTCTCTACCTTGTTGTTGTTGACTTCATCTTGAAGAGAGGAAACTTTTTGCTCAAGAGCTTGTTCTGCTACTGATTTTGGTCTAGAATCTGTGATACCAGGCAGATTCCAGAAAGGTGAATCTAGTTCCTCACGTGACCAGAAACCTCTCTGGACGTTAGCATTAGCACCCCAGTTGATAACCAAACCTTGAGAGTTTGCTAACTTATTAATCCCAGATTTGGGCACAAAGGTAGCTTTGAAAGCGTCGAAATCGCTTTCTTTATTGTTTCCCAAAGAAAGATGTTTAGAGAAACTCAAGTCTCCTTCATTTGTAAAATCTTTTGGTCCAACAGGGTTGATACCAAATTCTTTCGTAACCCTAAATATGAAAAACTGCCCAGCATCACCGCCATATATAAACAACCGAGGATCTGTATACCACGACATGGTTACTTGTTCTGTTAATGGAAAAAATGAGAGTGATAATGACAGAAAGCCTTAAGCAAAAAGGAAGACCTACCTATGCTATGATATGGTATATATCAGCAAAACACTGAAGGTGTGTGTATATATAGGGGGTAAGAAACAAAGTAAAGCATATTACAATTAATTTGTATGTTCACATCGTGACGGCAAGTCCATATATACAGCTCAGCCATTAGAGTTATCAATTATACAAGTTCATCAATCGTGAGAGAATGATTATACAAAGTGTTACATGAGTCATTGGTTAATTATGAGATCTCATTCACTAACTAAATATTGTGTCATTGTGTGATAATCCAACCTTGTCTTGAGTTCAGTTATATGTTTAATTACGCTGTTTATCAATAGATCGTGTTACATCATGATTCATGAGGAAGCCTGTGATGATGAAATCTCATTCACCGGCAAATAGTTAACCAACGTGGTTGGATCCCCCTGGGTCTTTGGCAATGAAGTTATGAACACGTTGGTGATGAGTAATCCCTGTAATAAACCACTTTAGAAGAGAGCCAGCCAGAAAGAAGATTAAGATAAAAGAGTTTATCTTGGACACGTTGTTCTCTACCTTGTTTTTAGATCTAATAAACCACTTCCAAGACCAAAAAGAAAAGAAAAAAAAAAAAACAGTCCAGAAACCATGTATTTCATTGGAGCAAATCATTGGGGATCACCATTCCGGCTGTTAGACTAGGAAAAAATTCTGAACTCGCAGTGCGAGTTCAAAAATGAAATCATGATGTCATATCTGCAACATCCAATGGCTGTGATGTTGTGAATTCGCTATTTGAACTCGCACTGCGAGTTCAAAACATTTTCCGTTAGACTAGGACACAAACGTAGAATTATACCCTTTTACTAAGATGGTCACTTTGATAGTTGGACCAAACTCAAAGTCTCAAAGTAATCCTATCTAAAAATAAAAACTCTTACCAATTATAAAATAGAGGAGGGATCCCCTCACACTTTTATTATCACACTATCTCACATGGGCGTCATTTCGCGAAGAAAAACCAAACCGTAACGAATTTGAAGTTAATATTTTGGGGATATGTTCTTGTTACCAAGTTCTACATACCTACCAAAAATAAGCGTATTCCGAGACATATAACACCACCATCTACTACTTTGAAAATAAGCCGTTGAAAATCAACGGATTTCTGGCCGTCGAAATTAAGACCGTGATTGTGAGGTTTCATATTTCGGAATGTGCTCATTTTTGGTAGGCATGTAGAACTTGGTAAGAGGAACATATTCTCAAAATATTAGCTTCAAACCGTTACGATTTGGTTTTTATTCGAAATGACGCTTAACGTGTGAGATAGTGTGATAATAAAAGTGTGAGGGGATCCTCCCTCATTATAATATCTTCAACAAAAATAAAATTCTCTGATTTACATTTTTAAATGGGATATACTCTTACGCGTTTTCTGTGATTTTATTCTATAATTAAGAATCGCATCATCAGATTCTCAGTTTAGTCGCGGGGAGTGATGCCCATCATTTAATTCAAATTTTAAAATGGCCGAGAGGAGTTGTTGCTTGAGATGTGGTTTTGTGGATAGGCGAAAGACTTCAGTTTCCTTCCTGCATTTTTTGGTATTTTCCGTGCTATGAGCAAAGAAGACATGTACTCGCACTCCTTTAACACTTTCTAATTTATTAGTTGGAAATGAGAAAATCCACATTTGAAACCGCAAAATCCTAGTGTTGATGGTGGTTTTTAAACAAAGGGTAAAATCGTAAAACCCCAAATAACCTAATGTCACCGGTGACAAATTTATTAGAACATTTAATGCATGTAGTCAATAATTAATATGGGGTATTTTTTCAAATTAGGGTTACAACGAACAAAACCCTAATTCACCTCCGTGCCAATGGCAAATCATACCAGCCACACCTAGCCCGAGCTAGCCGCATCTCTATGCCAATGACAAATCATGCCAGCCATACCAAACGCGCCGAAGCATGCCAACCATGCTAGCCGCACCTCCGTGCCAATGGCAAATCATGCCAGCCACACCTAGCCCAGGCTAGCCACATTTCTATGCCAATGGAAAATCATGGCAGCCACACTTAACTCGAGCTAGCCGCGCCATGCCAAACACACTCATGCCTTGGCCCTAGCTACACCGGGTCACGCCACGCCAAGCCAAACACCCTTACCTTGGCCCTAGTCACGCCACGCAAGCCAAACACCCTTACCTTGGCCCTAGTCACGCCACGCCAAGCCAAACACCCTTACCTTGGCCCTAGCCGCGCCATGCCAAAGTAGCGCCCGCACCTAGGCTTGCAAACCATGCAACCTAGGCCAAATTGGCCACGCATGCCATTGGCACATGCCAACACGCTCGCTGGTAGCTTTTCCTACCAAGGTGTGACCCAAATTGGCCACGCATGCCATTGGCACATGCCAACACGCTCGCTGGTAGCTTTTCCTACCAAGGCGCAACCCAAATTGGCCACGCATGCCATTGGCACATGCCAACACGCTCGCTGGTAGCTTTTCCTACCAAGGTGCGACCCAAATTGCCCACGCATACCATTGGCACATGCCAACACGCTCGCTGGTAGCTTTTCCTACCAAGGCGCGACCCAAATTGGCCACGCATGCCATTGGCACATGCCAACACGCCATTGGTAGCTTTTCCTACCAAGGCGCGACCCAAATTGGCCACGCATTCCATTGGCACATGCCAACACGCTCATTGGTAGCTTTTTCCTACCAAGGCGCGACCCAAATTGGCCACGCATTCCATTGGCACATGCTAACATGCGGTAGCCTTTCTTACCAAACCGTGGCCCTAATGGCCGAGCATGCCATTGGCACATGCAACCATGCGTCACTGGTAGCCTTTCTTACCAAACCACGGCCCTAATGGCCGAGCATGCCATTGGCACATGCCAACATGCTCATTTGGTAGCCTTTTCTTACCAAATCGTGGCCCTAATGGCCGAGCATGCCATTGGCACATGCCAACATGCGTCCACGGTAGCCTTTCTTACCAAACCGCGGCCCTAATGGCCGAGCATGCCATTGGCACATGCCAACACGCTCGCTGGTAGCTTTTCTCACCAGGGCGTGGCCCTAATGGCCAAGCATGCCGTCGGCACATGCCAACATGCGTCACTGGTAGCTTTCTTACCGGACTTTGACCCTATCGCCACGCATGCTATTGGCACATGCCAACACGCTCGCTGGTAGCTTTTATTACCTAGCCGTGGCCCTCATACACGCTGGTAGTCACTTACACTCAACGTACAACCTACCACCAAGGCATTCCACACATGCCACACACGCCACTAGCAGCTATGGCATTTCCACTTGCGCTCTAGGTGCAACTCGCAACAAAGGAATTCTGCACAAGCCATTGGCACATGCCACATGCGCCCCTAGCAGCACCACTTGCACTCAAGATGCAACCAACACTAGAGACATCAACACAAGCTGGGGGATGCTTTCCAGGGTCTTGGTTTGGCGGTCACAACATGAAGCGTACACTACGCTCACATTAAGAAAGCGTGAATAGGAATAAAACGGTCAAATAAAAGAGGAAATAATGGTGAAAACGTTTTCACCCATTAACACCATGCGGTTACCACCTCCTCCCATTATTTCACCCTTTACTCTCTTCCTTCATGAGGCCAGGGTACGTTTCAATCTCGACTTGTATAAATAGGTCTTACCTATTTCCACCAGACAACAAGTCTCGGTCAGGAGAAAAATACTACACTCTCAGAAAAGGAAACTTTGCAAGCTCTCTTGCAAGCTTTCATCTCTTGCAAGCTTCCGAAGCTTTCACTTTCTGATACAAGTCGAGACACTACTCTCCCAGAATTATTCTGGTCTCAACACCTTTCTTTGCTTCCCTCCCCAAATCAACCCTTCTCCTCCACTTTGTGACCGAAGCAAGTCCTGGAACCGCCATTTCTTGGTTTAGCCGGACTTGTATAGATTGATCTCTCGAATCTATAAAGTGCTCACGTGCAAGCACATTTGTTTAGGGTTTGAACCAGTTTCTCACTCACCTACCGAATTTACCGAAATCGGCAGAAACGATTTTTACCCATAAATAATTGGCGACCACAGTGGGAGTATTGATATATCGGTTACATTACCAACTCCGACTCCTGATTTCGTTTCCCGAACGTCAAATCCAACATGGTGGAACTTAGGTCCGGAGCGGCTGCCGAGAACACCAGGCCACATTTAACGCATCCATGATGCAAGCGTCTCTCCAATAACGTTGTTGCATCACCGGCGACAACAGCAACATCGAATGCACTCCCTCAAGTGCAACACCGCCAATCACGGGGCGAGCCGCGGCCCTCTAATTACGGCAACGAAAATATTTCTTCGGGTGTCGCGCCACGATCACCGTGGCTAGAGCCGCCGCTACGACCCCAAATGCTTCGTCTAGCATGGCGCCTCCAACCACGACCAAGGTCCCAACTACCCCGCCGACGGGACGAGAAACCGGAGGGACCATAGGAGGTCATCCTTACGTCACCATCGCTGATTTGATGGAACGACAAGAGATGCTCGCCAGAGCCCAGACGGATATGGTTTCAACGCGAAGAAGAGGTACTCATCTTTCTCAAGACCACGGGAGAACGACTACCACGTGAGTCGCGCCCTCCGAGCCATTTAGGAACGTCTCCGCAACCCCGACGCTTCAGCACCTCGGCGGAACACGCCTCCACGGATGAGGAAACTCGCGCTAGAATCCCGTCGGAAAGAAATCAGCCGCCTAACTTCGTCACGAGAGAGGATTTGGAGCAACTTCTCCATGATAGAATCAAGAATGATTAATTGGACGTGCATCATCACCAACCCCCTACCCATCCGAAATTCAGAGAATCCCTCTCCCAAGGGGGTACTCTTCTCCTCAATTTACCCTGTACGATGGTACCGGGAATGCACATGAGCATGTCTCTCGTTTCCTGGAATCCCTAGGTGAACATGAATATAATCACGTTCTTCGTTTAAGGGAATTCTCAAAATCACTTCTTGGAAGGGCGTACACATGGTACAACAAAGATTCCACCGAACAAAGATTCCCAACTGGAATAGCATGGTCACTTTGCGTTTTACAAGAAATACTTCTTCGTGTCTCGAACAAGTTACTTTCTCGGACCTCGAAAGAATGTACCAGTGGGATAACGAACATCCGAATGATTTCGTCAAAAGGTTCGTGGTTCAAGCACTTGGTATCACGACCCAAACGTAACCGAACAACAACTGGTGAATGCATGCATCAATGGTATGGTTCCAATTTACCGCTCCCTGCTAGAAAACTTGCGTTTCCAAACGTTCTCCGAACTCCATGAAGCCGCCAGACGATCTGCAACAACAGCACCAGCATTACTGGAAAGAGCTAGGCCAACTTGAACCGAAGACGCGCGTGAAACCCGCGGGAGTAGACGCCTCATCAACAAACAATTTAATTGGCTCATCCTCCGTGAACATAATAAACGAAAGGGGAAAAAGGAAAGCCCCAACTACGAGCCACCGGCCCAAAACGTGAAGCGCCGCACTGCGGAACCCCGCCACGGAAGACCGTCACTAAAGCTCCCATGCAGCATCATGAGACCGAAGTAAATACCCTTGATTTCCCGTTTCCCATCGAGGAGGTGATTGACCTCCTAGAAGCCTGGGTTCAAGATGATGTCATCACACTGCCACCTCCCAGACGTCCACCAACTGAGGCTGAGATGGCGAACCCCAAGTACTGCCATTACCACGAGTTCGTTCACCACCCGATCAGCGATTGCAATGAGACTAAAGCATATTTTCAAATGCCGGGCGTGGCCCTAATGGTGTGGCCCTAATGGCCAAGCATGCCGTCGTCACATGCCAACATGCGTCACTGGTAGCCTTTCTTACCAAACCGCGGCCCTAATGGCCGAGCATGCCATGGCACATGCCAACACGCTCGCCGGTAGCTTTTCTCACCGGGCGTGGCCTAATGACTAAGCATGCCGTCGGCACATGCCAACATGCGTCACCGGTAGCTTTTCTTACCGGACTTTGACCCTATTGGCCACGCATGCTATTGGCACATGCCAACACGCCGCTTGGTAGCTTTTATTACCTAGCCGTGGCCCTCATACACGTTGGTAGTCACTTACACTCAACGTACAACCTACCACCAAGGCATTCCACACATGCCACACACGCCACTAGCAGCTATGGCATTTCCACTTGCGCTCTAGGTGCAACTCGCAACAAAGGAATTCTGCACAAGCCATTGGCACATGCCACATGCGCCCTAGCAGCACCACTTGCACTCAAGATGCAACCAACACTAGAGACATCAACACAAGCTGGGGGATGCTTTCCGGGGTCTTGGTTTGGCGGTCACAACATGAAGCGTACACTACGCTCACATTAAGAAAGCGTGAATAGGAATAAAACGGTCAAATAAAAGAGGAAATAATGGTGAAAACGTTTTCACCCATTAACACCATGCGTTTACCACCTCCTCCCATTATTTCACCCTTTACTCTCTTCCTTCATGAGGCCAGGGTACGTTTCAATCTCGACTTGTATAAATAGGTCTTACCTATTTCCACCAGACAACAAGTCTCGGTCGGAGAAAAATACTACACTCTCAGAAAAGGCAACTTTGCAAGCTCTCCAAAAAGCTTTCATCTCTTGCAAGCTTCCGAAGCTTTCACTTTCTCGATACAAGTCGAGACACTACTCTCCTGCACTATTCCGGTCTCAACACCTTTCTTTGCTTCCCTCCCCAAATCAACCCTTCTCCTCCACTTTGTGACCGAAGCAAGTCTGGAACCGCCATTTCTTGGTTTAGGCCGGACTTGTATAGATTGATCTCTCGAATCTATAAAGTGCTCACGTGCAGCACATTTGTTTAGGGTTTGAACCAGTTTCTCACTCACCTACCGAATTTACCGAAATCGGCAGAAACGATTTTTACCCATAAATAATTGGCGACCACGGTGGGAGTATTGATATATCGGTTACATTACCAACTCCGACTCCTGATTTCGTTTCCCGAACGTCAAATCCAACATGGTGGAACTTAGGTCCGGAGCGGCTGCCGAGAACACCAGCACAGAACGCATCCATGATGCAAGCGTCTCTCCCAATAACGTTGTTGCATCACCGGCTGACAACAGCAACATCGAATGCACTCCCTCAAGTGCAACACCGCCAATCACCAGGGCCAGAGCCGCAGCCCTCTAATTACGGCAACAAAAATATTTCTTCGGGTGTCGCGCCACCAGTCACCAGGGCTAGAGCCGCCGCTACGACCCCAAATGCTTCGTCTAGCATGGCGCCTCCAACCACGACCAAGGTCCCAACTACCCCGCCGACGGGACGAGAAACCGGAGGGACCATAGGAGGTCATCCTTACGTCACCATCGCTGATTTGATGGAACGACAAGAGATGCTCGCCAGAGCCCAGACGGATATGGTTTCAACGCGAAGGAGGTACTCATCTTTCTCAAGACCCGACGTAACGACTACCACGTGAGTCGCGCCCTCCAGGGCCATTTAGGAACGTCTCCAAGCAACCCCGACGCCAAAGACACCTCGGCGGAACACGCCTCCACGGATGAGGAAACTCGCGCTAGAATCCCGTCGGAAAGAAATCACCCGCCTAACTTCGTCACGAGAGAGGATTTGAGCAACTTCTCCGCAGCCGAATCAAGAATGATTAATTGGACGTGCATCATCACCAACCCCCTACCCATCCGAAATTCGAGAATCCCTCTCCCAAGGGGGTACTCTTCTCCTCAATTTACCCCCGTACGATGGTACAGGGAATGCACATGAGCATGTCTCTCGTTTCTGGAATCCCTAGGTGAACATGAATATAATCACGTTCTTCGTTTAAGGGAATTCTCAAAATCACTTCTTGGAAGGGCGTACACATGGTACAACAAGATTCCACCGAACAAACATTCCCAACCTGGAATAGCATGGTCACTGCGTTTTACAAGAAATACTTCTTCGTGTCTCAACAAGTTACTTTCTCGGACCTCGAAAGAATGTACAGTGGGATAACGAACATCCGAATGATTTCGTCAAAAGGTTCGAGGTTCAAGCACTCGATCGTCACGACCCAAACGTGTAGAACAACAATGTGAACGCATGCATCAATGGTATGGTTCCAATTTACCGCTCTCGCTAGAAAACTTGCGTTTCCAAACGTTCTCCGAACTCCATGAAGCCGCAGACGATCTGCAACAACAAAGACTAGCATTACCGGGAAAGAGCTAGGCCAACTTGAATCGAAGACGCGCGTGAAACCCATGAGTAGACGCCTCATCAACAAACAATTTAATGCCGGCTCATCCTCCGTGAACATAATAAACGAAAGGGGAAAAGGAAAGCCCCAACTACGAGCCACCAGCCAAAACGTGAAGCGCAAGACAACGGAACCCCGCCACGGAAGACCAGTCACTAAAGCTCCCATGCAGCATCATGAGACCGAAGTAAATACCCTTGATTTCCCGTTTCCCATCGAGGAGGTGATTGACCTCCTAAGCCTGGGTTCAAGATGATGTCATCACACCGCCACCTCAGGCACGTCCACCAACCGAGGCCGAGATGGCGAACCCCAAGTACTGCCATTACCACAGGTTCGTTCACCACCCGACTAGCGATTGCAACAGACTAAAGCATATTTTCAAATGCCAGGCGTGGCCCTAATGGTGTGGCCCTAATGGCCAAGCATGCCGTCGTCACATGCCAACATGCGTCACTGGTAGCTTTTCTTACCAGGCCGTGACCCTATTGGCCACGCATGCCATTGGCACATGCCAACACGCTCGCTGGTAGCTTTTATTACCTAGTCGTGGCCCTAATACACGCTGGTAGTCACTTACACTCAACGTACAACCTACCACCAAGGCATTCCACACATGCCACACACGCCACTAGCAGCTATGGCATTGTCACTTGCGCTCGAGGTGCAACTCCGCAACAAAGGCATTCCAAACATGCCATTGGCACATGCCACATGCGCCCTAGCAGCACCACTTGCACTCAAGATGCAACCAACACTCGAGACATCAACACAAACTGGGGATGCTTTCGGGGTCTTGGTTTGGCGGTCACAAGATGCAGCGTACACTATGCTCACATTAAGAAAGCGTGAATAGGAATAAAGCGGTCAAATAAAAGAGGAAATAATGGTGAAAACGTTTTCACCCATTAACACCATGCGGCTACCACCTCCTCCCATTATTTCACCCTTTACTCTCTTCCTTCATGAGGCAGTGGTACGTTTCAATCTCGACTTGTATAAATAGGTCTTACCTATTTTCACTGCAGACAACAAGTCTCGGTCGAGAAAAATACTACACTCTCGTAAAAGGCAACTTTGCAAGCTCTCCAAAAAGCTTTCATCTCTTGCAAGCTTCCGAAGATTTCACTTTCTCGATACAAGTCGAGACACTACTCTCCTGCACTATTCTGGTCTCAACACCTTTGTTTGCGTCCCTCCCCAAATCAACCCTTCTCCTCCACTTTGTGACCGAAGCAAGTCTGGAACGGCCATTTCTTGGTTTAGGCCGGACTTGTACAGATTGATCTTTCAAATCTATAAAGTGCTCACGCAAAAGCACATTTGTTTAGGGTTTGAACCAGTTTCTCACTCACCTACCGAATTTATCGAAATCGGCAGTAAACGATTTTACCCATAAACACCTAGCTACTTTGTTGAATCACAATAGTGAATAAACTACTTCCTCGGTTTCAAAAAGACTGTCCTCTATTCCATATTCATTTGTTTCAAAATTGTGTCTAGTTTCTATTTATAGTGACATATATTTCCAATGAACTCTCTAATATACCCTTAAATTTTTTATTAACGATACTCGACCTAAAATATTAAATAAATTTGTATAATTAGGGAAACAAATATATTATTCGTTCCTTTTACGATGATATATATTTAGATCCAAAAATTCAATTCCTTATAAACTTGCTGCGCCGCAAGCCCTTTTTGAATTGCAAAACATATCCCCTTAAAAACAAACTCTCTCGAACCGAAGTCATGACATTATTGTGCATGACTTTCTGAACTCTCTTGAGAAGTCCAACCGCCTCTAGAGCTAAGTAACCAAAAGTATCAAAAGAAAAGGGAATAAAAGCATGTTTATTAATTATTATCAATGCACGCTTTCTCATGCTTCAATATCTTATATGAGGCATCCCTTAGTGATGCTTGTCCAACCGTAAAAGTACCATGTCCAATGCCTACTAACGGTGAGATCCCAGTAAGGTTAACACATGCGTGTTTCTCATTAGCCCACCCAAAAATAAGAACATTTGCTGGCCTGAGTGTTGATCTTCCCTCATTGCTCGCTTGCCTGGTATATAATTATCATTATTTTCAAAATTAATTACATATGGGAAGAAAAGTAAAAGATATTTAATCTTATTACTCTTATAAACTTTATCCACCATAAATTCGATATCTTTTAATTTCTTTTTATATTTCATATATATAATCCTCTTAACAACGTTAAGTAGTTTTTATTATTAGCATTTTTCATTATATTAAAATTGGTAAGTAACTAAGGGTAGTCAAGTAAAATACTATATATGGTCTCCTTAATATTTTGACAAAATCAAAGAGGACGGTTTTTTTTTTTAAAACGAGAGGGAGTAGTATTTTCTATTAAACAAAGATTATACATCTTAGAGGTTGAATTTCTTATCGAGATACTAAGGTAGAACATTCTCTTATATCCATGCATACCCTGCTTGATTATTATTTTTTGTCAGAAAACGTTGAGTTACAAAAGAAAATGAGAAACAATATAACCACCCCATTACAACAATTGTTGCATTATAAATAGACTAATATATGTCAGCATTCTAATTACGGGGGTTTTTTCAAATACGCATGAACCAGACACAATCAACAACCTAAACACCCAATCACATCTCTCACTCCACGTCGAGAGTTGCGGTAACCTCCTTTTTCATTGGCCGGTCAACAGAACCCTCGCTTCTGATTGGCTGAAAAACAAGTTAGCCCCCTTACATTTTGTGGTCGTTAATTTTTAATAGGGTTGATACGATCTAATGCTCCATATTGGTCCGTAGGGTTAAGATTTTTAACACCGAAAAATATGAGAAAAAAATAAATAATAAAGGAAAACGAAGATATTTGCACAAGGCATAAATTTGTTTTTTTTAAGTTACACAATCTTATGAATTTCCATGTTCACGACCAAAGTTACTTTTACCATCTTATGAATTTCCATGAATGGAGTTGTACCAAAATATTAATCTAAAAATAGATTACTTTTTCGGAAATAAAAAAGGCAAAAAAAAGATTTAGACGAGATAAAATAAGAAGAAAAAAAGTATTTGGGAGGATTGTTTAGAGAAAATAATGAGAGAGCTAGCCATTTTTGGTAGAATAGGTTACCTTAATTTTGATAGCAAAATAACGTAATATAGTATATTTTCGGAAATTTTCTGTTTATATGTCTCTTAAAATCCAGGATTTTCTTAATGGTCAAGTTCTTTGAAGTCTACATTTAAAGAATTCGAGACTGTTGAGTGTTCTACAGTTTAACTGCATTAACAATTCTAGGTCACGTTGTCGCAATCTTATATACAATTCATAAGCCATGATCTTCTGCTAGAAATGGCGGACAAAGGTGTGTAGCCCTGATCTTCTGCTAGAAAAACTAATAATCGTATATTCAATTGTATCTATGTATTTTTGGTTTGTAGAACTGTGTGTTTTTTCTGTGGTGTTACGTTATCTTTTACTAATCTTTACGTTGTCCATTACTAATCTGGTTTGATGTATGAGTTAAGCCTCTCCCTTATTTAAGCTTTCATACTGTTTGGATTTGAGTTGTTTTTGTACTACAAGGAATGATTTTGTCAGTACATCATTTGAATGTAGACGAAGGACCTAAGAACCTGGGATAACAATCCTCCCTCCATGTATATTTAGGCGGTCTTTATTTTTCTTCTATTTTGATTGGTAAGTACATTCTTTTAATCCGTTGTGCATGTTCTTATTTATTTTATTTTTTTGATTTTGTATACACTGATTTGGTATTTTTTTTGGTAGTTTTCTTTAAGACATCCATTAATATCTCTGTTTTATGTCTCTGTTATTTTAGGTCAAGTTTTAATTGGTATATAACAATCATGGGGTTTTTATAATCATAGGTTTAAATAATTAAATTTAATTAGATCAAGTTCCAGTTTTGTGATTTCCAGTTTAACCATCTTTTTCCTCTTGGGTGAAGTGCCAAGAGGGAGTGTATATATAGTTTTTGTGTTTGATATATTTGTTGACCATTTGAATGCAGACTATTTATTCTGGGTATCTTTGCCAGATTGGATCATGGAACTTTGGGCGGGTTTGGTGTGTTGCTGGATCGATCAGAGGTTGGGATTTGCTCTTTTTCTCTGTTTTGGTTACTTGAGACATCTCTTACATTATCAAAATAAATTGTGCAACTGTCTATTGGCAGGCAATGATGCACTTGCTACTTCTCTCAAAGGGACCGAGATGGCCAAAGAATCACTTTTTTATGTTGAGGAGATGTGCGAGCTATGCAGTAGATCAAGAAGGCTGAACCAGTGTGTTCCTTAAGAATGGCATGTATTATTGGGTTGCACATTTAGTAAGGTCCACTGCTAGAAAAAGGTATGAATCTTTTTCAACTGTAATTTCAGTGGAAATGTTCGAATATATTTGAGTGGAAATGTTCGAATATAAGGGTTGGTTCACAATGCAATTCGGTTCAGAAGTCTCTTGAAAAATGAGGCAGCTAAATAGTGTTCATAGTTATGATTACAGTTTTATGCTATATTAATTTTTCGGGGCAATTAATTTAGTCTCGCGTCTGACTCTGCTGGGTGAATGATAATTCCATCCATGTATTCAGTCAAGAAGGTGTATTAAACATGATCTCGCATTAAGCTATTTTCCTAGCTACGAGACACATGTCGTTCTATCTTATTCATTTTTATCTCGACATTCTATCATCTATTTTTTTTTTTATGTTCCACATCTGGTACTAGGAGTTAACCGATATAAAGACATCATATAGGAGGATGAGGTTTCAGAGTAGCTATGTGGACACTTTTAGACTGCCATCAATTAGAATATCAGAATGTGAATATACATTTGCATTAGGTTTGGTAATATTCAAGTGCACTTTATGAGAGTATCCACGGGGTTTGAAGCTCTCTTGAGATTTTCTGTTGGGATTTGTTACTTAATTTTTTAATTTGTTGACAGGCATACTCTATGAACTGAAGAGTTATTTGATTGTTGGCAGGTTGGGTCATAAGAATTAAGAAGAATCATTTGGGTTGAGAATTCTTCATTATCTTAAGCTTCAAGCAATCTCAAATTAAAGGTAATTTTTTTCTCTTGCTAAATCTCATCTCATAAATTAATTTCGAATCGTAGGTGGATAATAGCTATCAATTTTGTATATTTTGGAAATGTCTTGGAGAATTAGATACAAATTCAAGTGTTGCATTGCAATTATATATATTGGCCATTCTTGCTGTTTGTTGGGTGTGGCGAGCGTATGCTTAGTCTCATAAACCACATATCTGTAGCGCAATGGTAGCGCGTCTGGCTCTACGTCAGAAGGTTACGTGTTCGATTCATGTCAGGTCTTTCTCCAATTCTTAATCGCATTCTATAAATATACGTACAGTACGAGACATGTCTATAGTAATTATTGGCTTTTATTTTCCTGCCGCATATTTTCGTCCATAAAGCATCTAAAAGATCCTGTTACTTTATATGTCGGTTCTCAATTAATAGGTTGATAACATCCTTCTGCATAATTTCCTTAATCTAACTCATCTCCCAGACATGTCTATAGTTTTTGGAATTTTATATTTAACACTTTTCATGGTATTAATCTTGACTCATATCTGCTGTTTCATATTTCCAGATCATTGCAAGGACTGCACACGGTTGATCGCTGCCTCTCTCTCTCTCTCTCATTCGACAACAAGTCTGGTCCTTTTTGTTTGCTTCTTTATAATTCTAAAAAAATCTGTTACAGTACGAGAATATCGTAATCACACATGGGTACATATACTTTGTTTTTGCCATCCCACTTTCTCGATCTGTACCATTTTTTTGCCTCTTCTCAGGGCATCAGTTTTGCGCCACTGATCTCTTTTCATGCATTATGACCAAAACAACAAAACCGGTCGATTATTTGAATTCCAATATTCCCCTTTACCACAGCAACATAATTCGACTACCTTTTTTATCCCACGACCTCCACTAAAGGTAATCATCTTCGATAGAAACCGGCAATGCCTTTCGATAATTGTTTGTTGTAGGGTGTGTTTATTATTGATTTGCCTCATTTTCGGGGATGCAGATGGGAAAATAGGATGTGTGATCTTAACATTAACATTGTTTCTCAGTGAAGCATAAATCGCGATATCAGTACATACAGATTAAAATTGACTTTTATTTGATATTTTTAGTAATTTTAGTTGATATTTTTAGTAATTTTAGGGGCAAGCAATAGACAAGATTAAGATTGAAGTTTCCTTGGAATTAATTATACATAGCTATGGGACTGTTTTCACTCCATATATAGATTCTTTATTTCATTTTTATTTGGGTTTGGGAATTGAATGATACTTCCAGTGGAATATGTTATGCTCAATTCTTTGCACCGATCTCATCGTTCAAATATTTATACATTCTTATGACACAATCAATGCTTTGCAAGATTGCAGTTAAATCAAAAGTGCGTCATACTTCCACATATTACAGGCGACCTAGGGGACATCTTTATTTTTCCCCGGGTAGAAATACTACTGCTTCAAACACAACCTAAATACCAACCACATCTCTCACTCCACGTCGAGAGTTGCGCTAACCTTCCATCCTATTGGCCGGTCAATGAAACTCTCGCTCCTGATTGGCTAAAAAACAAATTAGCCCCCTTACATTTCGTGACCGTTAATTGTAAATCAAATTGATTCGATCTTACACTCCAAATTGAGCGATAATAAAAACGTAAAATAAAATAAAAAAAAAAAACGAGAATATCTTATTACTTTCCATATAAAGGAATTTTTTGAAACAATTATATTAATTTCCGTATTTTGTTTTTTATACCAATATTTATGAAGAAAATCCTTAAACACACGTCTTCATGGAAATATTTGTTCGAAATTTTTTTTGGTATCTTTCCCAATATTTTTCAGGCGAATATTTTCCCTTATTTTTTTTTTCCTTAATAAACACTCAATATTATAGAAAATAAGATTTTTTCCTATAACATTAAAATAATAAAAAAAAAAAAAAATTAAAATAATAATAAATTAATTTAAAATATTATTACAAAATTAACTAATTGGAAGCCTAACAAGCTAAGCTCCAAGCACCGTACTACTACATTAGTTGAGCCTACCAGTGAGCCT
The DNA here is from genome assembly GCA_023531295.1 of Papaver armeniacum. Taxonomy (NCBI): domain Eukaryota; kingdom Viridiplantae; phylum Streptophyta; class Magnoliopsida; order Ranunculales; family Papaveraceae; genus Papaver; species Papaver armeniacum. Next base: position 105,752 of record JAJJWW010005874.1, read on the forward strand.
CATGAAGAACAAAGTCGAGGAAGCCGAAGCAGATAGTGTGGCTAATGTCGTCACAAGGGGGGCAAGCCAACTCTACCGCCCATGTCAAACTCTGTAATATTACACCATCTAGGACTCGAACCTGGGACCTCCTGGAGTGCATGAAACTTCCGTGGAGCGCATGAAACCAGCCGATCTACAAGTCGGTATCTTAATAAATCTAAGAACTCTTAAAAATAATTTTTCCATTTTTTTTTTGCTCATTTATGAATATATTTACCTTAATTGTAGGTTTATGTTCCATGAATTTTCGCTAACTGATAGTATATTTTCGGAAACAATTCTAGGTGCTGCTATATTTCGCTAAATTTGGCGGTCCTTTCGTTGGCAACTTATGCCAAATTTAGCAATGGAAATCAAGGGAATTTTGGCGTGTATATTTACTTTCTGGAAGACTAAATTTTCTAAATCAATCCAAGAGAAACGCGTGTATATACCTAAAATGCGAACTTACCTAATCTTTTCACTCAAACCTTTTAATTTAATTTTTGATTTTGTTTACTGATCATCTATGTTTGTTCTCTCAAATTTCTTACCACACAAAGACAAAAACCTAACCCCTAATGCTTTCTTCTTATCTATATTTTTTGCAGTTTCAGTGCTTTATTTGTTCTGATCAATTTGTTATTGTTTAGTTTCGATGTTTTTTTGTTCAGATCAATTTGTGATATTTATGTTCTAGGTTGTTTGGTTGAGAAGAACTAATGTGAAAAATCGATGTCTGCACTTTGATATATTACAAGGTAACTATAATTCTTATATTTTAAGTGCGATTTTTTTTTTTAACCAGAATCATTAGTATGGACTCTGAATAAACAGATTTCCCTTCATAACCGTATCCTAGAATTTTGTTCATGGATATCTACTAAGTATTAATTTACTTTCATAAAGCTATTCTTGGACTAGAAGTCTTTTGACTTCCGTTCGGGCCATGCACTTGAAAAGATTGATATCAAAGGAACTTTAGTGGAAGTATGGAACAAATAATCATGCTAGCGAGTTCTGTGTTATAGGTATATCTTAATAATACTCACAAAAAATTACCAAATTCAAAGGCATCGAACGGTTGGTAAAGTTTCATTCTTTTGATTGTTGGTTATTGTTTGGATCCATCCTTTTTTTTCTTTTTATTTTGAAGGTATCTGGTTACATCCAGCTTCTTGCTAGAGGACATGTGTTTTTGCTAATGCCATTTTTCCATGGCTACTGCTCCTAATCCCTATTCGAATCCTAAGTACATAAACATTAGATGATTTTTTATGTACTATCTCGCACCATAATTGCTTAAACTTCCATTTATTTATTGTTCGTCTTAGTGATATATTTTTGTTCTGAAATTCAGATAAACTAATTGTGGTATTTGTGAATGAGATTGAGGTGGTTGAATTTTATTGATTACTTTATATTCTGTCACACTGCTAGGTTGTTATCATTTTGTGGTTGTTATCGGTTGTTATAAAAAGTATTGTTGAGAGAATGCTTGCATTCTATGAGGAAGTAATTAGTAACTGAGTAGAATTGTGTGGTGATTAACAACTTTTTAATTTGTTACAGTGTAAGTGAAAAGGTGTAGTATCTGCATCTGCTTAAGGGGGTGTGAAATATTAAGAAGCTTTCCCCCATGCCAGGAATGGTACAGGGCGCAACCAATCCATATAAAGTTGGTGTCTAAAATGTGGAGGGATACTTTTGCCATTATTTTATACGTATTTGCGCCAATAATTTTTCTAAACTAGAAACTGTGAAAAATTAGGACGAATGTTTATGGAAGCAAAAGTTGTATATGATAATAATTTCAAAGGAATGATGATAGAAAAGAGATCAATTTCTTGGGATTTCTATGGTATCTTTAGTGTGACTTAAGAATGCCTTCACTTTTATGTTAATTAATTGTGAAGTTCTCCCAAAGGTTTGCTTTTACGTTCATCTGGGTTGGTCCAATTGTAGGGATTTCATTATCGTCGGGATTAACTCAAGTTTATTTTTTGTAATTCAGCTTTGTAATTTGAAACATCCTAATTGATGCAATTAAGTACGTACAAATGAAACTTCAAGAATTATTTTTACTATGGATGTGCTTATTAGTAGAAACTTTATGGGGGGATGTCTTACCTTTCGCCATCTGCTGGTGTATTTGGAAGGAAAGAAACTCTCGAACTTTCGAAGGAAAATAGTTGAAAACTGACGGGATTATGCAATAAATTAAAGCTACAATTTTGTATTGGGATATCCCTTTTAAAGTTTTGGAGGGAATTCATTTCGAGGACCTTACGTACAAATGGGAAGTTGTTGTGAGAGATTGAGGAGATAGGGTCGGGTTGGGGTTCTGGCTGTACACTTTGGCCTAAATGCAAAGGTTTTTGTATTTTGTTTTTTCTCTCTGTATTGTTCTTTTATGTTCTTAATATATACCTATATTCTTGCTGATCAAAAAAAAAAATCAGTTAGTAGAAATTTTGTGAAAGATAGAACATCATTCTTCCAATTTTAATCACACTCATCACTTGCACAATTAGACGATAAAATTCCAATGATCAGCAAATGATCAAAGCAGCAATTCACACAGTAGTCATGTACTACGACATGGAATAATTATCAACTGGTCAGTATAGGTTTCTCATAATATCCATGTACGGCAATGAATACCATGGTCAAAGCTAACTATGTACTACGACAATGAATACCATGATCAAAGCTAACATAAATTCATCATTTATTTAGTCTTTTTATTTGTTGTTTAAGTACGTGTTTGACAATTGCTTTTCCCATACCATAAATAGTTCCAACGGTGATAAAAGCAACAATTTCACTCGGTATTCATTGTATTTCTAATGATACAAGAACGACGGTTCTTTGGTATTATTTCATCGGTATAAGAAAAATTTACGATTGTCTCTCTTCCACTAAAATGATGAGCTGAGCAACAGAATGCCTGTTACGGACTGTCCATTGAAAAAATTATACATAGGTAAGAACTATTATAATCGAGTTTGTTAAATGTATTAAGAAGAAAAAAAAATGTATTCTTTGTTTCAGGAACATGGAAATGTGTTCTTCAATTACAATGAACTCAATGTTTCTTCTTCCAAGTGAAATGGTAGGAATTTAAGTCAATCAACTAATGTTATAACTTCAAGTTTTTGCGTACAGAAAACAACTTCAAACTATATTATCAACTTGCAGGCAAGAAGGTCATTGCATATTTTTTAGCGGTTTCAATGGTGCACCGCTAACCATAGTTTTCTGCTTTGACCCATTAGTATCACTAAGACCATCGTTTTGTTTTTTTTTTGTTTTTTGTTTTTGTTTTGCTATTTATTTTATTTTATGAATTTTGCTTTGCTAAATTCGAAGACGAGATGAAAAAAGGGTTTCCAATTCCTCAAATCGAATGTTTTAAAGGTAAATGGTGCTATTTCTTTTCCTTATTAGAATTTTACTAATTTGTTTAAGGTTTATCCTAATTTAAAGCATTAAATCTTCTGTTGTGGTTGTTACAAGTGCAATACAATTTTCTAGAACTGAAGACTTGCTACTGACACACAGAATTAACTTATGCAATCGCGTGGAAGCTGTCCATTGTATAAAGAAGGAGAATCAAAAATTATACTCTTATCTATGTGCGGACATGGTCGGTTTTATCTTCATGCATACGAGAGAGTACATGCATCACTGGATCATGGTAATGATTATGGTAGTGCCCGGTAAATCAAGGATGAAATAGGATAACATTCTTTTCGATAATGAAAAGAGGAAGCATCATATCGACGCCATAATATTTCAAAATAAAATTGTTTGTGATTATTTCTATTCGATTATAAGTTTTGTAGTGATGAACACTTCCACTACTTTCATTGGAACTTGAAAGTAGTAGAATGATGGGTTATCAAGAAGAGGATTAACAGGGTTGTCAATGGATGCTGAAAACATTGTCAATGACATGTAAAAGCACTCAAATCTGTTGGTTTCTATGGTTCAATTTATGGTTCGATCTTGAATATACAATATGATATTTAGTTAATAAAGACTAAATCCATCGTGATCGGTTTGTGAAAAGAAATATTGAGACCGGTGATTGGTTTTCTGTTCCGTCGTGTGAAAGTTTTATCGTCTCTATGTGTTAATTGTCTAGCCAGTGTGTTATTATTGTGATTGTGTGCATATAAATGAATAAGAAATTCCATAAGCGAATAGATTACTGATAATTCAATTAAATTTGTGACCTGACGTAGCTTAAGTTTTTTCTCAGCAACCAAAGTAGAAAATTCAAACAAGAATGCAAAATGGCAATCGCGAGGAAGAAGGTTGGTCCAATAATTAATTCCAACAGTTGAGAAATTATCAGGATGTGCAAACTCCTTATACCCAACAATCCAACTAAAATTTTGAATCGCACGCACATCAAGTTTATTATTACAAGTATGTGTAAAAGATAAAAGGAAAAAAGGAACAAAAGAATGGAGATCTTTGAACAAGGTACCTCGCAATATCACGCTTGACATCAATCTGAAGTAGAGAACTTGAAACTTAAAAGTAACTTTTTGACTTCTTGGAAGAAGTCAGTTTGGGTGTACAATTCAGATCGTATTCTAGAAGCAAAAAGGACCTTAACTTTTTGTGAAGCAAAAACATTTTGCTTCTAATTTCTTTTCTGGAGTGCTTCCGTATCCAAACGCGTTATAATTGGGCTTTGGATGTACCCCGAAAAGTAACTTTTCAATTTCTAGAAGTCAGTTGGTGAGATTTTTTGAAAATAACTTTCAGAATCAAAAACAAAAATAAAATAAAATAATAATAATAATAATTAAACGAAATAAAATGTTTTTGCTTCTGACTTTTGGTATTCAAACATGCTATAATGATAATTGAGTTTGTATGACTTCCAAATCTTACTACAGTAGAACTTCCATCATTGAAGCGTAAAGCTCTAGGTCACGTCGGATTCTTAGAAAGGCAAGTGTCCAGGTCCTAACGTGTAGCAAATGGTAGGACCTATCTAATTCATACAAATGATTTTATGTTTAGTCCGTATCTAAAAGTATTTTTCAAGATAATAATTTAATCTCCGACACTTTAGACAGTGATGGGTGAATTTTGTTTTCATTGTTAATCAATTAAATGATAATATATGCCTTGATTATAGATTTGTTAATTAGAATTATTTTTGGGCCGGATGTGGGGATAATCCCTGTCGCACCAAATGGCTATCAATTTCCATCGTGCCCTGGCCCGTAGCACGGGTTGCACACTATTCAACTATAAAATTTTAACTTGCTATGATTTCATAATTTAGTTATTCCCTGAATTCCATATTCCTCTATAAAAAAATTCGGTGATTTTAAATACTAATCACATGCTTTTTGTCTCTGGTGGGAAAATGACAACAAAACAAAATCAGCAAAATCACATATTCACGATGATAAGAGAAGGGATGTGCTCGAGACCAGTTATAATACAAATCGAGAGTACAATTAATATATAATTTCAACATAGATGAAGAAAGCATACTGACACGCTTAATAAAAAATCTTATGGTCCTTGACTTTTGTGTACTTCAGGAAAAGAAATATCACATGAAATAGGTAAACACATCATAACCCGCTGCTCAAAATTTAACGACCAAGTGGATCCGAATGCATTAACAGGTGGATCTACGCCATCATTCAAGATAAGAATAAAAGTTTTTCAATTAAATGTATATTTAAAATTGTCTCCAGTGATGTAAAGGGTAACTATAATGTCTATGATAAACATAATTTTCGGGGAAAAAACATAATGAAATCTCTTGAAAAATAATTTTGTTTTGTTTAAATTCAAACTTAAAGAAATAAACCTTATATATCTCACTCTAAAAGCACGTGACATACGTCATTGTGACAATGCTTTGGAGAAGCATATCTATTAGACAAAAACAAATGGGTAAGTATAACTCTGATTTAATAAAACCAGATACCTACTAAGAACCAAAAAAAAAAAAAAAAAAAGTATGACATAATAGTAAACGACGATGACATGCCAACATTGATCGAAGTGGATGAACATGATGATGGTATGGACGGGATTATGGCGAAGGATCCAGTCATGCATGCCACCGTTGGTTGAGATAGATGGCATGAGCAATTATTTTTAACATATATTATTTTCCGACAATACATTATTTAATTTTTTTAAATCGTGGCAATTTAAACTAAATGGATGCGAATCTTATAATTACCAATGCTACCATCGCATTCTTTCTTGGGGACTACCGTCCATCTTGGATAAGACCTATTAAGTTGTATCATGGAACTACGCTTAAGAAGTAGTTCAAATGCCACCAACAAACATGTAATGCTCACAAGGTGTTACGCAAAACTGGACTCAACATATACTGTTACATAGATCGCCTTCTAAATCTGGACATTAATAAAGGTATCTCTGCTGTAACGCTTCATGCACAATTCTAGCATTTCACATTTCTTTTTGCTTTGTTTTGAAAATTGCATTTCGCAAATTTGCATGTGATATATATATCTTCCAAAACTTCTACACATAAAATCGTTGGATATGACAATTAATTTGTTAATAAAAATAAAGGTTGGACAAAAAAAAAAAACGTGCAATTATGTTTAATTGCAAATATTCATATGCACATAAAATTTAATTATTTTAAATCCAAAATTTCTACTATTTTAATATCTGCCTATAAAATACATGATTTAGATTTATAATACAAAATTTAAATCATTAGATACCTAAAGGGTATCAGAGTTCTGTATCCCTTTAAAAGATCAGACTAATCAAAAAATTGTTCAGAAATAATCTAACGCATTTGACCACGGGAGCGGGGCGAAGCCCCGCCACTCTAAATTAGCTGATTCCATCGGTCCCGGTGCGTAGCACGGGTTACATACTAGTTAGAATATGTAAAGCCTCCACTTTTGTTTTTTGACTTCAAAGGTTGAGAGTATATTAAAGAAAAATGTAAAACTTTGAGAAGAAATGCACGCCATTTTGTGTAGTTACAAGTTTATCGCAATCTATAACTACCTTGCAATGAGTGATAAGTTCTCTAAAGAAGGTAGTTCTGAAAATTTTATCTTTTTTCCCCCATAAATAAAGTAGGTTTTTGATCTCTAAAATGACTTCAGTTTCAGATTGAGGTCTTTTGCCTCGCCATAACCCTTGTTTCTCTCATTCCAAATGGCCCAACAAACTGCAAAAAAATAATAAGTGGCCAAAGTTTTCTCCTTTGTTTTTTCCTCTCCCGAATTTCCAAGCTTGAAGTTGCGGTGAAAGAGTTCTGCTTGCACCCATTTTATGTTGTACCCATTGATGAAGTAGCTCCGGATGCTATGAGAGAACTTACGGTGCACCGGTAGATGGTCCCTTTGTTTCGATTTTGGTTGCGAGTGAGCATGTGGCACTCGAGTTGGACATCCTCTTCGATAAGGTTATCGGGCCAGTGGCAATAGAATTTTGTGCAGCCATCCCATGAAGAATTGAACTTTGGGAGGGACCTGCTTAATCCAGATGCATGAGAAAGGAATTCCATTTGAAGTGTCCGGTAATTGTTCCACCAGCCATTTATAGCATGTTTTTGTGCTGAAACCTTCTGGATCAATACATTGTAGTTCATCTTTAGTTTTTGCATCTAGATTTGGAGGAGTTCAAGCACTGTAAAAGCTCTAGCATCTCTAGAATTTCTGCTTGTAGTAGGTTCCTTTTAAGCTTTAAGTCCCATCCGTTGTTTTTATCATCTCGTAGATCGAAGCATTTTTCGAGTTGCTAACTTAAAGATTGATGGAAATCGATCTTCAAAGGTTGAGATCTAGTCCAAGTGTCCCACCAAAAAGCTGAGCGCATTCCCTTTATTCATGTGCAATGTAGAAATTTTTGCACCACTTGTTTTGTTTTGAATATTGTTCCACAATCCTCTTCCTTGTGGTTTGTTTGAATCTTTTACCCAAAGAGCTTGTGGATGAGTTTGCATCTTCTCCGAATTACTCTTCTCCATAATTGCTTATTTTCTTTTGAAAATCTCCAAGACCATTTTGCCAAGAGAGCCTTGTTTGTTAGTCCGAGATTTCTAATTCCCACCACCCAATTTCTTTGGTTTGCATGCTCTATCCCAAGCCACCCAATTAATTTTTTCTTGTCCGTTGTTGAGCCCCAAAGAAAATATCTCATTATCGATTCAATTTCTTCTCCACAGATATGCCATTTGAAATATTGACATATAGTAAATTGGAAGGCTAGATAATGATGTTTGAATCAAGAGAATTTCGCCCGCTTTAGTGAATAACTTCCTCTTCCATGGAGCTAATTTCTTTGAAATCTTTCAATCATTGAATCCCAAATGCTTGAGCTCCTTGAAGTGGCACCCACCGCCATTCCCAAGTATTTTAGAGGTAACACTTCAATTTTGCATTTAAGGATATCAGCAATTGCAGCAATGAGAATGTTCGGCACCAATGCTAATGACTCGAGCTTTTTGTAAAGTTTACTTTCAAGCCTCGTAATGGCCTCAAAAATTTGAAGTATAATCACTAAATTGTCTGCTTCCTCTTCAGTTGCATCCAAGAAAACTAAAGTATCATCTGCAAATCGGAGGTGCGAAATTTGAATGGAGTTAATGTTGAAACCTGAAATCATGTTAAGTTGCACAACATTCTTCATGAGTTTGGAGAATATTTCTGCAACTATAATGAAAAGAAAAAGGTGACAAGGGATCTCCTTGTCTTAAGCCTTTTGAGGTTTGAATCTTCTTGTAGAACTTCCATTCACCCGGCATTGCATGTTGGGTTGAGGTAACACACCATTCCACCCATTTGATCCACTTCTCTCCAAATCCAGATGCATGAAGAACATTGCTAATTGTGCTCCAACAAACATTGTCAAATGCTTTTTGTATGTCAAGTTTGCACAAAATTCTGGCTTCTTAGATTTAAATCGGAATCAATCAATTCACCTGCAATTAAGATTCCATCAAGAATTTGCTTGTCTCGCAATGAATGCTCCTTGATTTTCTCGAGATTAGTTTGGGCAAAACCTTCTTGAATATCCGAGTTAACACCTTTGAGATTATCTTGTATATCTTTGTGACTAAGTCCGATTGGCCCGAAGTCTTGAGGGAGATCCCACTTGCTCCTTTTTGGGAATCAAGCTTATAAAAGAGAAATTTGTTCTCCAATCCATCTTTAACTCACTTTAAAATTCTAGAATGACCTTCATAAAATCATGTTGAATCACTTCCCATGCCACCTTATAAAACTCCATATTATACCCACCAGGGCCGAGATTTGTTATTCTTGAAGTGTTTAATAACCCGACCAAACTCCTTCAAAGCAGAGATTTCTCTACTTCCATACTTTCTTCATTTGAGATTTTTGTGAAGAATTTCTGGATTCATTTGTGGTCTAATTGGATGGTCTTCTTGAAAGAGATTGAAAAAATATTTTGAGATTTCTTGTTTGATATCCTCTTGACAAAAATTATCTTCACCATTGATGACTAGTTTTTGCAGACCGTATTCTTCCTTCTCTTGCCATTTTCCAGTGTGTGAAAGTATTTTGTATTTGCATCTCCTTCTTTAAAATGTTGTTGTTTAGATCTTGTTAACCATTTTCTATTTGCATCAAGATTGATTTGCTTTATTTGTGCTCTCCACTCTTGCTCTTTCAGTAAATTGTTGTGTAGATAATGCACCTTGTTCTTCTAGTTTGGTGTAAGTATCTATCTTTGTAACCAATTCTTGCTTCTTACTTTCAACTTGACCGTAAGTCTCTCTGCTCCATCTTTTGAGGAAGAACTTTAAATTCTCAATAGATTCTTTGACATTATGTAACTTGGAGAACCGGAGAAGACCATTGTCCTCCACCAAATTTTCAGATTTTTGATGAAATCGGTGTGAGAACCAATAACTCTACTCCGAATGGTGGTTTATCTCTGAATAAATTTGAGGTGGTTAATAATCGTCGAGTGATCGACAAAGTCCTAGATAGAGCTGTTTGAGTAAGCATAGGAATTTGCTTTCAAAGCTGCGGAGTTACAATTATTCTATCTAGTCTACACAATAATGGGTCTTCTTGCATATTACTCCATGTGTAAAGCCCTCCACTTAAAGGTAAATCCACTAACCCATGTTCCTCCATATATTCATTGAATAGCCTGCTGTTTCTTCTTGAACCACCAGGCTTGTTCCTTTCCCTTCTTCTCCTGACTGCATTAAAATCTCTTGCTAGAACCCAATATTCGGTTGCCCATCATGTTAAGTCTTCTACTTCTTCCCAAAAATCCCATCTCTCCCAATATGTACAAGGTGAATATGCATTAGTGATGCACCATTCAAAATTATCGATCTCGCATTTTAACTTTTGAGACAAAGTGTTAGGGCCTAAGAGATCTTCTACACATTCAAGCAAGTTGTCATCCCATATTGTCGAAGTCCCCGAGATAAGCCTTGTGATGGAATGACTCTCCATTGATGTTGATCATTTCCCGGATATTTGTTACCCACCAGTTGTTCATTTTCATCATGTGTGTCTCTTGAATTAGACATACATTTGGTTTAGTCTTCTTAATTTGATCCTTTAAAGCATCCATTTTGTCAACTTCTGTTAGCCCTCTCATGTTCCAGTTTAGCACCCTAATATCCATTGAGTCCATCTGAGGCCAAATTCACCGCATCTTCAAATACTTGGCTTCACTCTCTTTTCTTGTGTTGTTTTCAATTGTGTGGACACTTGAATTACATCATTCACTCTAGGAGGTAGTGTTTTGTTTCTTTCCATGTTATAAGACATGTTTCTTGCCATAATCTCGTATAGAGTGCTCTAGCCCTTTCCTCCCGACCTCCAAAATTTGCACCAATATTAATTGTTGCATCCATGATCAAATCCTTTGTGTTGTGGATATTGTTAATCTTAACAATTTCCTTGTTTAGGTTTTGAGATAAATTTGTATTTTGAGCTAGCATCCCAGTTAAGTTGGAGTTTGATTACCGTCTTCAATTTGTAGAAATCGTATGTTATTATGCGCCATGCTTGCATCTTGAGTAATCACGGTTGAGGAAGCTTGATTTGAGGAAAGAATTTCTTAAAAAAAGCTTTGGAGTTTTAGATGCTTGAGAAACGGTTATTGTGCATACATTTTGACTGTTTGGACCATTTTTTGCTCTCTTGGCATTAAATCTATTGAACAGTCGGTGATAGTGGTAGGCGCCTTGCTATGTGGATTGTGGGAAACTCTTTCCACGTGGCTTTTTTAGACCATTTGTCAGTGTGCCGTTGGAATTGAATTATTGCATTGACAAGACAATTTCGGGTGTTTCAAAATTTGAATTTGAATTTGGGGTGTGAGTACCTTTATCCAGATTTTGGAGAATTTCGGTAGAGGACCGGGAGCGACGTCTTTTTCCTCGCGAACATCTGAAAAATCCCATTCTATTGCCGTGGACGAGATGAATACCTTTGATTGAGATGCTTAAGGATCTTTGGTATGTGTTCTCGCAACGCTTTTAACTCTCAACTGGCAAAGACGATGGGTTTTATCTCCACCGTATGATGGTCCACCTCCGATAGTCCCCCATTACCTCACCAATCTGATCAAAAGTATCTTTTGACCATATCCCGCTTTGGAAGCCCTTTGATTTTTATCCAATTTTGGGCTTTATGTAAAGATCTAGCGTTTATGGTGACATCCTCATATATCCATCTTTTGATTTCAATACTTGTATATTGATAGGACCATTTAATAGGCTTCCAACAACTTTCCCATTCTTGATCATTATTGGGTTGAAAAGATGCCGATTGTTGTTGATGATGGTTAGCTTTAGGTACCTATTCCATTTAAGTTTGGCAGCAATTTCTCTAGCTACCCGATTCCATGGAATGGTCCCATAAGTGATCTTGGCTAAAGGTACGAAGTGGTCTATTATATGGCTTTAAACCTTGTTGCACAGGAAATTCGGCTATCGTCGGCAGTACTTTAGGAGTAAATGATTTCTTCCCAAGTAGCTTGTTCAGAAGCTCATTAAAAGATAACCATCCGTGCATTTCATTCCCCATTGGTATAAACAAGGCTTTATTGCTTGATCTGCTTTCATCTGTTCTATCTATTTTGATGAATTCACCTCTGGAGTTATGTAATCTTTCGATTAAAAAAGCAAAACCCCCATCTCTGTTTGTCCATTTTCTTCTATTTGATTTTGACTGTATAATCTCCTTCAAAACCTCACTTTGATCCATGCTCCTATTGCTGAGAGACGATGATTTTGAAATTTAAGCCACGAGCTCCCCTTTCTATAATCTTGAATCCATCTTGATTACCTAATTTTTGTGTCAAAATTAGAAACTTTTGAATCAATCGAGTGATTGAGTTTGAATTTTCTCCACTCTCTCGACACTCTCTCCTCATCTCCACTTTGAATTTTTCAAATTTCCTGTAAAGCCTCCACTTACCTTATTGCATTTTAGAGGTTTTTCTTCTTCTCCCTAGAATGTCTTCTTTTCTTTCTTTCCACACTATCCATATGATGGCATATGGCGATAACTTCCACAACATTTCATTTTTGGGTGATTGTTATAAGAAGAATTGCACAAGACACTAGATTCTTTAGGTCAATGTAAAACTAAATAAATGAAGTTTTGGAGCGAAAATTGTTAAAGATATAATTTCATTATTAGCATGCTAAAGATTTTGTTACCGTATTAGTATTGCTTAGTTGTCAAGGATTTTTTATTCTCATTTATTAGTTTTTAGTTAGTTTCCTTTCCTAGGTATTTTCTTTTATACTTTGATTAATGTATTTCATATGACTTGTATAAATATGGCTTTTGCCTAATGGAATGATGATATTGTTGGAATTTGAATGTGTCACGTTCAAATATTTTGTGTTAGTTTTGTTGATTGATTTGGTCTCTTGATTTAGTTGGTTTTAGTTCTAGTATTTAGGCATTTAAACGTATTTTGAATAAGTAATTTAATCATGCGTTATGGATCCTAAAATGTAGGAAATTATGTTAGTCATGGGTTAGAGAAACGTGTGCTTGTAATGCCTATTTAAGGCTTTTAAGAATGAATGAAAATCTTGCCGAGTTTAGTAACAAAATATCTTCTCATATCTTTTTGTTTTGTTTCCATACATATCTGTTGCAAAATCTACATTTGGTATCAGATCCCACAAATCATATGCTACCAACAAATGTCCCTGTATTCAAAGGTGATAGTTTTAATTTTTGGTCGATTAAATTAAGAACAATTTTTATTGCATATGATTTGTGGGATTTGGTAGAATCTGGTTATGATGAAATCGATCTAGAGAAGGCAACTCAGAAAGCGGAAAAAAAGAGTACAAAGAGAAAGTGAGAAAGGATGCTAAAGCATTGACTATTATACAAGAAGGTGTTGATGATGCAAATTTCCCAAAGATTTCTTTATGCAAAAGAGCAAAAGAAGCATGGGATCTGTTGAAAGACCAATTCGAAGGTACAGATAAAACAATTATGGTAAAGCTACAAACTCTTCGTCGTCAATTTGAAACTTTTCTATGGGAAATTTCGATTCGGTTCAAGGTTTTCTTGATAATGTTATCAAGATTGTTAATGCAATGAGAGCTTATGGTGAAGAAATATCGACCGGAAAATCGTGGAGAAGGTATTACGTTCTCTTCCTCACAAATATGATCATGTTGTTCAGCTGCTATCGAAGAATCAAAAGATTTATCCAAATATACTTTTAATGATCTTATGGGTTCTCTTCAAGCACATGAACAAAGATTAAACGGGGAGGATGGAGAATTTGAAGAAAAGGCACTGGGCAAAGAAATGTGAGTTTTGTTCAATTTGTAAAGAACTAACCATACTACCGAAAGATGTTACTTCAAGGATAGCAAGAAAAAAAGGTGCAATGTTATCATTTGTAAGAGATTCGCCACATCGAAAAATATTGTCGTGATAAACCAAAAGAGGAGAATGCAAATTTCGCATGGGCGCCATTGATGATGAAAGGTAATTCTCTTGAAAAGATAAAATTATGATGATTATGAATTATGATGTTTGATGTATGATGATGAATGAAGAATGATGATGATGATGAGAAGATGATGATGATGATGTAATGAAGTGATGATGATGATGATGTTATGAAGATGATGGCATTATGATGATGATAGAAGATTCATGGTTGACACATTCAGGGAGGGTGTTGGAATTTGAATGTGTCACGTTCAAATATTTTGTGTTAGTTTTGTTGATTGATTTGGTCTCTTGATTTAGTTGGTTTTAGTCCTAGTATTTAGGCATTTAAACGTATTTTGAATAAGTAATTTAATCATGCGTTATGGATCCTAAAATGTAGGAAATTATGTTAGTCATGGGTTAGAGAAACGTGTGCTTGTAATGCCTATTTAAGGCTTTTAAGAATGAATGAAAATCTTGCCGAGTTTAGTAACAAAATATCTTCTCATATCTTTTTGTTTTGTTTCCATACATATCTGTTGCAAAATCTACAGATATACTAATCGAGAGAAATTGTCCCTCTGATACTAGTTTTATCATGGCATCAGAGCCAATGACGATTCAACTATAGACTTCCGATGCACGCTTAGATCCGACGACTATACGATTCAGTCTTCTTTTCTCTTATCCGTGCAAGATAAATCCAGTCTTCCTTATCTTTTTGCAATCCACTACCAAGGTATTGTTGGAATCTTGCAACAATGAATAGCACGGTAGATGTATCAAAATAATATGTAAAGAACTAATGCGAAACAATTTTACCGAAATAACTTGATGAGGCGGTAATCACGTGTTCAACAAGTTGTCCTTAACACATTAGTTCGGTATACTCGAGTTGGTAATGCTAAACCCTCATAAATCAAGATGTGTCCAGGATAACACCGCCCGATATAACTTGAGTTAACAAAACGCAAGTTACCCCTTTCTTCGAACTCAAGAACAGGATGGAGGTAAAAACGTATGAAGAAACCCTAAAATAAAAGAAGAATTTTTCAATGTTGAAAACAGATTTTCGAGTTGTACTTATAGGGATTAAATACTTGCAAATCAAGTTAGGTTTTTGGTTTTCTTCAAAAACAAGTAAAAGGAATTTTACCATAAATAAAACTCTATAAATTAATTTTGGAATTAATTTCCTAAAGAAAAACTCGCCAAAAATAAATCCGCGTAGACAAGGGACTTGGTGCATGGCATACGCGCATATCACATGGGTAAAAAAATGTATTTTTGCCCACCCGCTCCACCCACGTTTTACAATTCATACATAAGTGTATGATTATATAAGTGAGCTCCTCTTTAGTTTTCCACAATGTGGGACTAAAGGTTCCACTTCATTCACCCAAAATGAGTGAGTATCCCACCCTTAGGTCATTAGATCAAACCACACCAAGACCATAAAACCTTTTTATTTAAAACTCATTTTCTCCAACAATCCCCCACATGAATGAAATCTCGGAAAACGAAAAAAAAAAATCAGAGTAAGGAAAATACCATTTAGGCAAAGGTGTCCATGAGGTCTTGAACCCTTACTTAGTGAGAAGTTACCAGAACTACTAGCTACAATGAACCTAGTCTTTATTGTGTAATTGCCACAACAACCACACATGATATTCTCCGTGTTGCTAAGTTCATGCCGTTTTGTCCAATTTGGCCCCTGGACATATCCTATTTCTAATGCTCTAGAGAATTGGCTCAATTCTCATAGAAGCTACCCCCACTTCCACATTCCTCCGAGATAGGTGAGTTCCATCAAGAGTGTTTACTGCTAGTAACTTCACTTCAATCTTAAATTAAAACTATGGAACTCATTAAGACTTATCTAAAAGTCATCCTCCATGCGGTCACACTATCACATCAACACCATAGGGAAGGGACAAGAGAATGAATTCTATGATAGTATTTACCTTTACCCACCATGAATTAGTTGTCTCATTTGAAACCTTGATCTTGGAATCTCCAGTGTGAGTTGAGTATCCTTCATGGCAAGTTTAATTATTGAGCCCTAAGCCCCATCTCCTCGATGCTTTACTAACTATCTCCTTGGACAAACCTTTCGTCAAAGGGTCCGCGATATTCTCCTTGGACTGCATCCAATATATGGAAATAACGCTGTTGAGATTAGTGTTTTCAAAGTGTCATGTATACTACGAATATGTATAGACTTTTCATTGTGAAGCAACTCTTAGCTCTACCTACCTATCGCAGATTTTGTCACGGTGTATAGATCTGTTTGTCACGGGCCTATGCCGCAGAGAAGAATATCTTCTAAAAGTTTCTTAGCCATTCGGCCTCCTCTCCCGCTTTATCTAACGCGATAAAACTCCGATTCCATAGTAGAACGAGCTATACATGTCTCTGTTTGGAACTCTTCCAAGATACGGACGCACCACGCTAGAGTGAATACATATCCACTCGTAGACTTAGAATCCTATGATCCTCATTTATCCGGTTTGCACGCAAAATCCCTCAAGGACTGACCGGATATCCTTTGTAATTCAAACTAAAGGTCATTGTGTACTTCAAGTACTTTAGCACTCTAATAAGTGCATCCCAATGTATCTCGCACGGATTACAAGTATACCGCTAACCTACTTATAGCATAAGCAATGTCTTGTCTCGTACAATTCATCAAATACATTAGACTTCCTATGACTCTCGAGTATTCAAGTTGGTTAACCCCTACACCCTTATTCTTCTTGAGACGGCAAAGTTAGAATCATAAGGAGTACACAAAGTTTACAATTAAACCGATTAAATTTCTTAAGTATGGATTCAACATGAGGCTGACTTCAGACTATAGCCATTAGAAGTTTTTCTAATCTTCATCCCTAATATGACATCAATGGGCCTAAGTCTTTCATGTCAAAGGTCTCATTCAACAGGTTAGTGTGAATTAATAACTTCCATGTTTGTACCTAGTATAAGCATATCATCAACATACAAGCATACAATCACACGAGGCATCCTTGACAAGTTTAGTATAAACACACTTATCGATTCATTAATTCTAAAACCACTAGAAATCATCACATGATCAAATTTTTCCTTGTGTTTAGGTGCTTGTTTCAATCCATACAAAGATTTAACCCGGTTTACACACTTTCTTTTCACAACCTTTAACTACAAAGCCCTCAAGTTGTTCCATATAAATTTCTTCATCTAACTCACCATTAAGAAACGCTGTCTTTTTACATCCATTTGATGTATCTCTAAATTATGGACGAAAAGCTATAGCAATTAACATCCTAATGGAGCTAATTCTACTCACTAGTGAATAGGTGTCAAAGAAATCTATACCTTCTATTTGTCTGCCGTAGCCTTTAGCTACCCGGCCCTAGCCTTGTATTTTTCAATAGTTCCATCTATCTTATGTTTTCTTTTGAAAATCCATTTACAAACCTATGGCCTTACACCCCGGGAGGTAAATCTACAAGTTCAAAAGTACCCTTTTCTCGAAGGGAATCCATTTCACTAATGGAAGCTTCTTTTCCACCATGGAGCCTCTGGACAAGTCATGGCTTCTCTATAAGTCCGAGGATCGACTTCGGCTAGGTATGTAATGCAACCAGATAGGTTTTCTCGGTTCTAACCCTTTTACCTCTTCTAGGTTCCACTTCTCGGTTCATCTTCCTAAAGGTAATAATTGACTAGTTGAAGGAACATCTAGGGATCATCTAAACATCTCTTTCGAGAATCACGTTTTCAAAGGAAAAATAGTTTCAAAAACTCAAGCATCCCTAGACTCCATGATAGTATTCAACCCTATGTCGAAATTTGTAACTCACAACCATAAACCTATGAGCACTAGAATGCCAAGTGATACCCTATAAAACATAATCAACGGTTTTGGGTCCTATCTTTTTTCTTAGGAGGAGGGATGCCCACCTTTGCCAAGCACCCCCACACTTTGAAGTAATCATAAGATGGTTGTCTACCTTTCCATAACTCATATGAAGTTTTATCTGGCCCTTAAAGGGTAATTGCTCAGGGATGTAATTGGCGGAGAGGATAGCCTCCCCCACAAATTCGAAGGTAATCTGAACTAATCAACATGGCATTCATCATATCCTTAAGGGTACGGTTCTTACGTTCAGCTACACCATTAGATTGAGGTGAATAAGGGGCTGTAGTCTCATGTATTATGCCATGTTCTTTACGAGAATCTCTACGGGAATTTCATACTCACCACCACGGTCAGACCTAATAGTTTTAATGGTAGTATTCAATTGGTTTTCGACTTCACTTTTATATATCTTAAAGGCTTCTAAGGCATCATCCTTCCCTCTAAGTAAGTTTTGAGAGTTAAAGTACCCACTTGATGATTTATCAAATATATCGTTAGATGGAAAAATATATCGTTATAAATCTCGTCTAGTTGCTCAAGGATATACTCAAGAGTACGGTATCGATTATGAAGAGACATTTGATCCTATTGCTCGTATGACCACTGTATGTACTCTTCTTGCTGTTACTACTCAAGACTACCTTAGATGGAAAAATATATCGTTATAAATCTCGTCTAGTTGCTCAAGGATATACTCAAGAGTACGGTATCGATTATGAAGAGACATTTGATCCTATTGCTCCTATGACCACTGTATGTACTCTTCTTGCTGTTACTACTCAAGACTACCTTAGATGGAAAAATATATCGTTATAAATCTCGTCTAGTTGCTCAAGGATATACTCAAGAGTACGGTATCGATTATGAAGAGACATTTGATCCTATTGCTCGTATGACCACTGTATGTACTCTTCTTGTCACATTACCGTCAGAATTGGGATCTTCATCAAATGGATGTTAAAGATACCTTTATTAATGGAGACCTTCAAGAAGAAGTCTTTATGAAACCACCACCTAGATTACCTCATTCGCCTTAACTCGGTATGTAAGCTTCGCAAAGAATTGTATGGACTTAAACAAGCACCTCGTGCTTGGTTTGAGAAATTCTCCAATGTTATTCTCCAATATGGATTCATTCAAAGTGCATATGACTTATCCATGTTCATCCAGAACACTGAAAGAGAAATGGTTATTCTTTTCTTGTACTTTGATGACATGGTCATCATAGGTAATGACTTGGAAGGTATTAGTTCTTTAAAACTTCATCTCAGCTCTTGCTTTGAAATGAAAGACCTTGGTTTTCTAAGATATTTTCTTGGTATTGAAGTTGATAAATCATCAAGTGGATACTTTAACTCTCAAAACTGACATTATTCAGCATTCACATTTAACCGACAACAAAAATGTCGACACACCACCTGAATTGAATGTAAAAATAAATTGTATGGATGGACAAGCTTTGTCAAATCCAACTGGTATGCAATCTTAATTATCTTGCCATTACACGACCACACATGCCTATTGAGTTCATATTTTCATTAACAGCCATGTCATCTCCAAGATCAAAACACTTTGTTGTCGGTTCTTCGGATTTTACGCTTACATAAAAGGTACTTTATATCAAGGATTACATTTCGTCTACATCAGATCTTCGTTTTCATGCATATTCCATTTTGATTAGGCAGGTGATGTTACAGATCGTCGTTCCACCACATGTTATTGTATGTTTCTTGGTGATTCTCTTCTTATTACTTGGCAAAGTAAGAAAAAAAATAGTAGTTTCTCGTTCTAGTACTGAAGTTAAATATCGATCGCTCACACTACTTTAGAGATTTTTCGGTTATGATGGCTTCTTGGTGACATGAGTTCTATTTTCTGAACCCACACCTCTTTTTTGCGAAAATAAAGATTTCATTCACATTACTCATAATGATATTTTCCATGAGCGCACTAAGCACATTGAAATTGATTGTCACTTTACACGACATCATTTTAAGAAAGGAACTATTGTGGTGCCATTTGTCAAGTCAGAGTTTCAAATAGCCGATATTTTTATGAAACCACATCATTATGTTCTTCTTCAGTTGTTGATATCCAAACTCATTATATCTTCCATGCCATATTGAGTTTAAACGGGGGTGTTAAAATATTATACTCCATATTCTCCCCATAATTGTATAGTTATATTGTGTATATTTCTTATTTATTTTGTATATCAACATTTATTAGTTTCCTTTTCTAGACTAGTTTCCAATCGGCTATTTTGCAAAAACTAGTTTCTTTGTCAAAATACATTGCTAGTGATGAAAAATTATTCGACATATGGAAGATGAAAAATTCCATGATATAAATTCAATTTTCGTGTTCGTATTTAAAGACCATCGTTAAGAGTTTCAATGTTTAAATATCAAAGTGTTTTCGAGTTTCAGTGTTCAAAGATATGTTTTCTGGGAGTTCAGTGTTCAGAGATTCGTGTTTAGAGTTTAGTTCAGTGTGTAAACAAATTTTTTTTCTCATTTTACTCTCTAGTCTTATAATATGCTCTTAGGGGCCTGAAAAATGGAAAGATTGTAAATTGGCAAGCCAAAAAGCGCTGACTTCACAAGGGTTAATCTCATATAGATAAAAGTCGCTGCTTCCAGTTTTGCCTATCAAATATCTCAAGGCTAAATTCCCAAATGTAGTTAGATTTAATTTTTTATCCCAAAAGGGACCCAAATAAGTGATAGGTAAACGAATCAAGATTACAACCCGTAAAAATCTGATATCAAAGACTTAAAAGTTGAAAGAAGAGATACTGAAAATACTTCTCTTAATTTATGTAGTTAAACTCATGGCTCAGCATCGTATATATAGTATAACATACTTAACGACTAAGCAAATAAAACTTTCCTAACAAAGATCAAATTCTAATCAAAGTACTCTTCTAGAAAATTCAAACTCTAATGCAATCAAATCAAAACGGAATAACTTGCTTCACAAGTTTACTTCATATTCAAGCAAAACACAACGTGTCAACTATACTAGTTGATCCACATATCTTTTCAACTGTACTAGTTGATCCATACTGTCTTCTCCATACTATGTTGGTTTAACCTCCAACATCCTCCCTTAAACCAAGATTGTATTTACTAATCATTCCCAGCTTTCCACGCAAGTAGATGAAATTATTATACTTCAAAGGCTTGGTGAAAATATCACTAATTGTTCTCCAATCTCACAAAATTCCAAAACTATCTCCTTGTTGTTGATGGGCTCTTTAATGTAGCGATACTTAATATTAATGTGCTTACTCCTCCCAAGATGCACGGGATTCTTAGTCGGTGAAATTGTAGACTTATTATCACAAGATATTGAAGTTGTCTTCCTTTCCCAGAAAAGTGATTTTACAACTTGTGTAGAAGAATTGCAAGTAACATATACTCGCTTTATGTTGTAGACAATGCAACAACTTGTTTCTTCTTTGACGGCCAAGAGAAAAATCAAGTTCCTATCTCGAAATTCATTATCAAGCACTCTTTCTCGCTTTTGTATCTCCATCCAAATTATTATCCGTATATCCAACTAACTTTGATTCTTCAAACAGAAAAGACGAGGGTACAACAATCTTTTAGTTTCAACCTATAAGTCATATAAAATGTAATTGTGTATGGACAGAGTCGAGATGATACGTCGGTTCACACTTCGTGTGATCTTATGGATACGAGAACGAGACAATAAGATAAAAAAATAACTTGTGTGATTGACTATGGATACAAGATCGAGACAATACAACAACAAAGTATGTTACCTGATAATAGGTTCGGTAATAACCAAACTCTGTAGGATCACTATCAAGTAAAGGCGGAGTTAACGTATAGGTGTATTTTAATTTATTATAATAAACAATTATAATGCGGAAATCAAAGTAAAAGACACAACAAGATTTTGTTAATGAGAAAACCGCAAATGCAAAAAAAAACGGGACCTAATCCAGCTTTTTGAATACTCTTTAATTAAGCCGCTATACAAAATCTAACACCAACTTTGTGTAGTTGAGACCAAGTGACTACCCCTTGCTACTTAGTTCCCTCAGTATCCTTACGCCTTCGACTTCTAAAGTCACACACGTGAAAAGCAAGTCCTTTGGATCGTATTCCAAACAAAAAAGGAACAATTTATTTGGTAACCACTCTAATCAATATTGATACATATAGATGAGTCATTGATAAAGGCTCTTATGTTTAATCTAATAAACTTATTTGTATGTTTAGATCAATCTAACTTTAACTACCAAAATAGTCAAGTATAGATTCGCACTCAATCAAAATAGATCTCGAATAGAAATATATTGAGAATGCCGATCTCACGCAACTAATCAATCGAATAAATATGATTCTAGTTGGATCCCAGCAAATGATCAAGGCTCGTGCACACAAATTCACAAGATACAAAACCAATAAGAAATCTTCTTCGCCTTCAAATCTTATTAATCTTCAATAACCTGCACAATACCACTTGAATCTCTTATGATGAATCACGACGAGTGGAGTCTATTAACAATGGATTAACACAAGATTTCTTTAGATCTAATAGCAATTTAAAGATCCCATCGATACTTCGATCTAGTTTGAGTGAATCTTATATCGCAGAGAAGATCCTCAAGAATAAACAAACTACGTGCAATCAAAGTTTCAACAACCGTTAGTCAATCAAATCAATCGAAAACTAATAACACCGCAATTATCTAGTTTCCCACCAACATTACTCATAGAGCTTCTTGATCCCACAATAGTCTCTTTAAATGAGCGGTCATAAGAGATTTCGTGATAATTAGGTACTTTCCTCTCCTGGATTGACGCCCACCGTAAAACAAAAAAAAGATGAAGTTTACTGGATCTTAGGATATTTTGCTAGAAATACAAACTTAGGTATTTATGACAAAGGATGTTTGGACACCAAGGAATTTCCAAAACCGAAAAACATTCTCAATATTTGTAATGAATGGCAAATTCAGTTTTCCTAATTCCAATAAATGTTTTTCCAATATTTCAAATCTCTCAATAGAAAATCAATCGCAAGAAATGCACATTTCTAATCTTTATTCTCTAGATCTGTACATTAATTGCTGATAATTAATGCATATAAAACAAAAAAATCTTAATTAAAAATTATTAATTTATTTCGCACAGGATCACCAGTACTAAGGAATGTCTTTGAAAATAAATGATAAGAGTTACTTCTCGTGTTCAAAGTACGTTGACATCTTTTCAATTCAAATCCTTATTTCATAATTACATGGATTTGCATTCTTGGAATCGATTATACCACACTTCCAAACAAATTTAGAATTGGTTCACTTGTATTCCAAGACTACAATGTGATTGATCAAATACGAAATCATATACATCGGTTCAATCGATTCTACCAATCACTAGGATCGGTTATACCTAAATATGGAAATACTTGTGATCGGTCGCACCGGTCACTAGGAGCGGTTACACAGTTACTGGACTGGTTACACCAGCTTACCAATTACAAAGATCGATTACACAACACTCGCGATCGATCATACCAATTACTAGGATCGGGTCATACCAATTACAAGGATTATCGATCATACCATCACATGGTGATTACTTAAGATCGGTTACACAATTAATATCAACTAGTCATACCAAACCATAAGTCGAATTGTGATTAGTTATATTAAGATATATAATACGATCGGTTCTACCATCTCACACCTATTTGTCATCCAAAGATTTGCAATGAATAGTCGTACCAATAAGCCTAATGATTTCCCTTTCGGTTCACGAAACAAGTTCATGAATGTACATCCTTTAAACAAATGTAAAACATTGTTTCCTAGGATGAAATCTTCACCATAACCCATTCACATAATCATAACAGTAAATACAAGATTATGTCGATGTCATATCTACGAAGTTCAAAAGATAGGCGTTATACTTTGTAGTCTAATTCCTAATACTATGATCATACGATTATGATAATGTCACATCACTAGAGTGTTATACAATATGAATAAAAGATATACAACTTCACAGTTATGTTTTCAATATAGCACGACTTGAAAGATATGTTAGGAATGAAACAGTTCAAGTCAATATTACTAACCTCGTGTGGAAGGAGGATGTCATCGTTGTAGTTCGCTACTTCACACATTCTTCAGTCTTCGGAATAATACTTTTATTCTCAACATTTGTAGACTTTCTATTCTAACCTAAACGAAGTTGACTCTAGTATTTAATCAACCAACTCTAGATGAGTTTTGATACTAAAATATGACAACCAAACTTGACATACCAACACTTGGTGAATTCAACCAAGCTATTCTCTAACAATCCCCCCTTTGTCAATTTAGTGACGTAACTCTTATTACGGATGGATAAACAAATTACAAAAGAATTCATTTTACATATGCTTGATTCCAAGTTTCACCAACACAAAACCAAAGATATATTCAATCAATAAATACCATTGTTGACATTTGAATAACAAAATCTTTACTCCCCCTAAAGGTAAGGTAGGTAAATATTCAATACGAACATCTTTGTTATTCCCCTTTGTAGTAAGAATTACTACACAACAATATAATATGTTTTCCCCTTATTCAATGCTTTACTTTCGTTAGATATAACGTTTAAGCACAATTTCCCTTTCCTTAGTGATTAAAAATCACTTGTTTACTCCATATCTTTCTCCCCCTTTTTTTCACAAAATGACAAAGGTTGGAGCAAATAGAGGACAAACCGAAAGGATCTTACAAATCTAAAAAACTTGTAAACAACCTATAAAATTTAAGCAAGAAGGTTTCACATACTTTATCGTGTGGAATCCATGAATCTGTCATGGATAGAGTTGTATATATTAAAGAAGTCAGGAAAGCATGAACTTTTGCAGATGAGATTACAAACTTTAAAAAGAAAGTATGAACTTCTGCAAATGGACTGCAACTGTGAGTCTTGATGAAGTATTAGGATTTTTACAAGCTTATGAACAAAGATTGCTTGAAAAAAGACCAGATAGTCAGTTGAAGAAGCACTTCAAATCCAAGTAAGATGGAATAATAATTATGAAAAACCTAATTTCCGAAGTTATCAAGGAAGACCTAACTATGCAGATATCAAGGAAAAAGATATTTTGATAAAACAAAACTTCAATGTTACAATTTTGGAGAGCTTGGATACTTTTCTTATGAATGTCCAAAACCAAACAAAATAAAGGTAATTAATAACAACTTCAAAGCAAATATAGCAGAAAGTCAAGAAAAAGAAGAAAAAGTTGAAAACCTGTTACTTACATGTCATTCAATTTAAGAACAACCTCATCATAAGTGGTATTTAGATACAGGTTGCAGTAATCATATGTGTAGAAGAAAATATTTGTTTATCAATCTTGATGAATCAGTACGTTCAACTGTGAAGTTTGGAAATAATTCTACAATTACAGTTATGGGAAAAAGAAGAATAGTAATTGTTCCTAAGAATAGTCTACGACATACATTATGGATGTATTCTATGTTCAAGGTTTACATCAAAACATACTAAGTATGGGTCAATCGTCGAAAGAGGATATTCTATGAATATTTCAATGATATTTGCTCAATTCATGATCAAGAAGAAGGCTAATTACAAAAGTACAAATGACTAAGAATAAATTATTTCCATTGAATATTCAATATCAAAGGGAAAGTTGTGATAGTACATATGTTCATAATGACTCTTGGTTATGGCACAAGAGAATGAGTCATGTGAAATTTAACAGTTTGCAAACTCGAAAAGAAGGAGATAATCTCGGGTTACCCATCATTGAGTTTCCGAATCAAGTGTGAAAATTGCATCTATGGAAAACAACATAGAGATCATTTCCATGTAAATAAATCTGTAAGAAAGAATAACAACATGGATTGGACATAGTTCATAGTGACTTGTGTGATCTTATCAAGGAGTTTCACATGGAGGTAATAGTTATTTTACAACTTTTATAGATGATTTCAAGAAAATGCATGGGTATATCTACTTAGACAAAAGAGTGATACACTTAAAACTTTTAAAATCCTTAAAGCTTATGCTAAAAAAATTTTGGTAAGAGCATCAATATTTTAATAACTTCTAGAGGAAAAAAATATATTGTTGTTGATAGCTTTATGGAAGAATATGGCCTTCAACATCATTTAACAACTAGATATACACCACAAATTAACGTAAAGCAAAGAAAAAAAAATAGAATCATAATGGAGATGGTACGTACTATAAGAAAGAGAAAAGAATATACCAAAGAATTTCTGGGGTTAAGAGTAGCTTGTGCAGTTTTATTTACTAAACATATGTCCTACTAGTAGTTTGAATAACAAGACACTAGAAGAAGCATGGAGTTGTAAAAGACCAAGTGTAAGACATCATAGAGTTTTGGGTGCATAGCACATGCACATGTGCCTAAAGAGATTCGTAAGAAGTTGGATGACAAAAGTGAGCAGTGTATTCTTGTTGGTTATAACTCAGTAACCAAAGGATACAAGTTGTACAATCTAGAAACATGAGAGCTAATTTTAAGTCGTGTTGTAATTTTGAAGAAGATTCACAATGGGATTGGAATACTACTTCAACAAAAGAAACGCCATAACAGTACCAATAAGTTGAAGAAGAATAAAACACTCAAGATAATGTTGAAGAACATCATGAAGAAGCAAGAACTAATAAAACACCTCAACAAAAACATCAAGACCAAGAAGGAATCATATGATTATATATGTTTCTTTCGAATTCTTCTTTTGGTTTTCGCAAAAGAGTTCTTTGAGTTAGACACAACTCTTTCTCGTCGGCTCTACATATCATGTATCAATAATATCTCACACCTCTTGATATGTGAAGATATTCTCTATTCAATTCTCCAAGTGTTCAAAGTTTTTCCCTTCAAACACTTGTACTTTGATTGAACTTAAACTAGTCACCACTCCTTCATCTCAATAAAT
This sequence comes from Papaver armeniacum, assembly GCA_023531295.1. Classification (NCBI taxonomy): domain Eukaryota; kingdom Viridiplantae; phylum Streptophyta; class Magnoliopsida; order Ranunculales; family Papaveraceae; genus Papaver; species Papaver armeniacum. The sequence goes on from JAJJWW010005874.1 coordinate 132,606, forward strand.
CATACCATAACCCTAAGATCTTCTTGCTCATACCAAATGTAAAAGATCTCGCTATCAAAGACTTAAAAGTTGAAAGAAGAGATATTTGAAAATACTTCTCTTAATTGATGTAAATAAAACTCATGCCTCAATGACTTATTTATAGTTTAACATACTTGACGATAAGCAAATAAAACTTTCCTAACAAAGATCAAATTCTAATCAAAGTACTCTTGTAGAAAATTCTAAAACACTAACGCAATCAAACTCTAAAACTGGAACAACTTGCTTCACAAGTTTACTTCATCTTAAAGGAAAACAAAAAGTGTCAACTATACTAATTGATCCACATATCGTGTCAACTGTGCTAGTTGATCCATATGGTCTTCTCCACACTATCCTAACCTTCAACACAACGAAGTCTTTGTGCCCACATATGTAGTTCAGGAACTTCGCCACCCATAACTAACCCCCTTTAACTGCTATTAATATATCTTGAAAAGTGAAATGTAGAAATCACGGATATTCTCCTTGATCACATTTCCAGCAAAATCTTTTATTAAGTACATATTCTCACTCAATTCTTTACACAAGTAGTAAATCGCAAGAGCTGATAGAGGATTCTTAAGCAATTGTGTGTAATGATAACACTAGTAAACAGGCCAAGACTATGCGTTTGATGCTAGGATCAACCCGATTCACTTTGAGTGTAAAGCATTTGTTAATATACACCTTGAGAGCTTATTCTTGGTGGGTTATTTGGATAAACCGGTAGTCGAGCGCTTCCGTATCCGGTGACAATAGGAATCCTGGGATAGCAAGAGCTTATTGCTATTCTACGGTTGGTAACAATATAAATTCAACAATGCATAAACTTGTATTCAATTAAGTTTCGGTTCGGTGACTCGCGAAGGATTCCTAGTCATCTTTCTCCTTATAATTTACAACAAATCTTTTATATTTTCTTTTGACAATTACTTTGATTTAAAATCTAAAAACCCCCTTCTAAGGTTTTTATAACAACTAAAACTCCCCGCTCTTCGTGGGAACGAACTCCTTGCCATTATATTACCGGTTAATTGTGTGGTAACAAGTAATTAATTTGTTGTGTAAACGACGCGCATCACTAGGAAATTCAATTTTAGGATTATGGTGATTAGTAAGTCGATTAAAAACTTGTCGATTACCTTGACTGCCGCTATTCTCTCCTTGCTTGTTTCGAGAGTGAGTACCTTTAGGTGTTTCAGATTAAATCACCTACTTTGAGCTTGTTAACGATTCTATCTTCCATAGATCTCATCTCGTTATGCAATTGGAAATACTTCCTGGGTTTCATCAATTTTTTTTTAACAATTTCTTCATGGCTCTTCATCGAGCTTTGAATTTTTTATGAAGATCATCAAAGTCTTTCTGATTGACCATAGTTCACAGGCAACGCAGATCGACTGCTCTGATACCAATTGTAAGGACTTTCCTTACAAATTATCTCCAAGGCTAGAGAATAAGGGTTTGAGAGGAAGAAGAAGACTCAGAGAAGAGTTTTTAGATTTACTTTTTCTATATCCAGCTCAACAACAAGATCGGGATAAGAAGACACTCACTCACCCCACTGTGTGAGTAAAGACGAGACCACAAATTGATCTGTGCAATTCAAAAGTCTATCGGGCGCCTTTAATCATTGGACAACCCATGACAAGGGACAGCCCAAACAAGTGGTTAGCCCTTAACATCTCTTCCAAATAAACAAAAGCAACTATACAAAATAAACACAATTAAACCCAGTGGTCCCGACAAGATTGGATTGAAGGAAAGAAGTGTTATGAAATTGATATAGAATCTTGCGAAGAAAGAAGAAAAAAAGAATTGGAAACACAATATCAAAGGAAAATAAAAAAGTGAAAGATTGATGGTAGATGCAATAGAACAGAGAGAAGAAGAAGCTTTGCGAAGCCAATGCATGTTGTAGATAAAAAGAGGTGAAAATTTCGCAAAAGACAAGAAAATATGAGAAAAAAATAAAAAATGCAGAGGAGAGAAAGTAAGCGCAGTAAGAGACTTAAAGAGTGAATGTATTTGTTGATTTTATGACTACAAAAGTAAAACTGAGAGAAGAAAGAGAGATGTATGGTTAGTCTTAAAAAAAAAATCATGAATGACAAAGATGAGATTGTGAAATTACAAAGATGAGATTGCGAAATTACAAAAGAGCCGATATGCGTAAGAAAAAAGAAAACAATCGAAAGGCGAACTCGCTATGGCGTACACCTAATTCGCGAAATCAAAATTTCGTAAGAGGCAAATGTAAGACCTAAAGTGCATCATAAACGGGGGTTTTGTTGCATGTCTCGGGAAAAGGTTACACCGCCTGGAACTTAGTCATGGAGGTTTGGGGTCAATAAAGCCCATCCGAGAGAGGTACCTTGGATTTTCAACCTAATCTTATGACTTAGGTTGGACGACCGAGGGTCTCTTCTCTAAGGAGTCGGCATCTAATCAAGGCGCCGAGGTACATGGTTGAGCCAAGAGTGCCCGGGGCGTTTGAAGCGTCTCGGCCATTCTTGGCAAGTCTTGGCTTATCTTTGCGCTCGTCCCGAAGAAAACTCCACTTAGGTGTAGTCTCGTAACCATAAGCCATATAGTCAAAAGGATAAGAGGTCGCGAAAACAATTGGTTGTTGTTAAGACCCGGACGGAGGAGCCAACCTTGTATGGTAGAGGCACGTCTCCTTGAAGGGGCAACCAGTGGGGAAGATAAGGGAGCACCCTCCATTAGGGAGCCGATAAGTGTCTTAAGACGCAAAATGTCATGAGGCTTTATTTTCACAAGAAAGTTTAGGCTTGTCATATTTGCGCGACAATCCTTGAAAAGGCAATAATACAAAATACAAAGATAAGACAAGATCAATGGGTCAAGACATGAAAGTGTAAGGGCGTCTGCGATTTAAATGCAAGACGGCAATGTCATGGGGCTTTATTTTAACTAGAATTTTTAGGCATGTCATTTGCCGCAACAAAAATTTCAAAGAGAGAGTTCAGGCAAGATCAATGGGTTTGTGCATGCAAGTGCAAAGACGTCCTGCGATTTTGTCGCAATGACAAAGAGGTGGCACAATAAGACCTTTAGCTAGGAAGGCAAAATAAGACCACATAAGAGAAAATAAAAATAAAAATAAAATCTTAAAGAAACCAAGAAATACCTACTTGCCGAAAATTCAGCGAGAGCAGTGCGAGACCGAGGCATGAATACATCTCATAACATGAAAGGCCTCTCAAAAGTAACTTGCTTAATCTTTCATTTGAATACAAATAACAGAGGCAAGTATGGGAATGAATAGAATAAGAACATGTTATTTGTCTCCATATGATAGATTTACGCACTCATAACATGAAAGGTTGATAATATATTGATTAACCATATTGCAAAAAGAATTGCCTTTTTAACATGTGCGTAAAGGAACAACAAAGGTAGAACTTGTATTTGAAGATTCAAGAAATTCGCGACAAAGATTACAAAGATAGGAGATTAAAAGAATGAATGTACAGATATTACAAAAAGAGAAAGAAGGAACTGGAATTATTTCTTGTTTGATTCTTCTTCATCATCATCTTCATCAAATCCTTCTACTTCTTCATATCCATCAGATTCCTCTTCTTCACTAGCATCACTGTCAGAGATATCTAGAGGAGGCACATTCTTGGGGATTTCTTCTAGGAGGCAAGCATATGCATAATGGGGATATTGTTGTCGTCGCGAATCGTCTTAATAATCGATTATGCGAAAAAGAGTAGCATCATTCTTAAAATTCGCAGACTCAAGTTCTTCAAGGCCGTATGCTCAAATTTTTGAAGACTAACATTAACACCTAAGTTATTTATCATCCCGCAAATTCATCATTATTTAGAAGAAATTCTCTCTTTCGCTTAATCTCTCTCAAGAAGAGTCTTTTGACCAAGTACCTTTGTCTAGCGATGCGATCTTTATCATCTATGAGACTGATCTGGTTCTTAAAGCATTAATTTTCTTTAGGAATTAAGGTAGAAACGCTTAAATTGGTTGGCTAATCCTAAACCTGGATCTATGGGACAATGAATCATTTATGGGAAGAGATTTAACTTGATGAAAATTTCAAGGGTATTATTAAAGACAAGACGAAGGAGAATGGTCACCAATTAAATAAATCGATGAGGGAAGATAATGAGAAAACAAAACAAGGAAAAGAGAAAACAACCTTGAACTTTTAAGACCAGAGCATTCTCATTCTTTGAAGAAAGAATCATATCCCTCTAAACCAAGGCCGATTCTTCTTTTGCTCACCTAAGAAAATAAAGACTAACATTAACACCAAGATAGCAAGAGTAAAACCAGGAGTCAATATTAGACCCCATGAAGAATCTAGTCAGATGTTGCAAGTTATTTTCGTAGAAGATGCTAGACAATTGTGCCATTGAAGAAAGAAAATCTGCGAAAGAATCATCAATGTCATTATCATCATCATTAGAACTTTCTCCATAGCTAAGTCATCTAAGAGAAAGAATTTTCATTAAAAAATATAAAAGATGACAACTATTATAGCTCGACTTTTTAATATAAAAATTTTCGCAAAGTTAAAGCAAATTCATCATCAATTATTTATGAGATTTCCTATCATCACAAATAAGTTCTTCAATAAACACCTTTTGAGAAATCTGAAAAGACTCAAGTAATGATGGAAGAAGAGATGCGTGTATTAAACTCCAATATTAAGAATATGGAAAATGAACAAGGCATTTTGAAAGTACTAACATGGGACAATGAGATCAGAATAGCTAAGACTTGACTTGAAAATTTTGGAAGATACGAGAAAGACAAAGGTAAAATTTCTAACTCAATTAATAAAAAGGTCATTGTTGATCCTCATCAAGTTTTAAACCACTTGGTGACCCAAGGGACGAGAGCTACAAAAACAAACACAAATTCATCATCATTATTTACGAGTTGTTGAGGGGACAATCTATTGTGGGTAGATACAAGGAAGCATTTAGGAATTTCGATTAGTGTGCTTCTTCCTTTCGGGCTACCGAATCGTGAATAAATTTTGTAAAAAATCTTCAACCACATGGGTAATATTTGCGCACCATGCTTGGGTGGATTACAAACCTTCCTCCGAGACATTTCTTGCAGGGTTTATTTAAGAGGATCAAGGAGATATATCAGAATAGCTCTCTTTAAAGATAAAAATTCTTGAAAATGCATCGAAGTAACTCCCTTCTCGGACTCAAGTTCTTCAATCCAAATATGCAACCAATACCAAGATGGTTTCAAAAAATCCCTTATGCCGACTAAAAAAACCTAGTTTTTTTGAAAATAAGACCGTTGGAGCATGTGACTCCTTGCCCTTTTATTTATTCAAAGTGTGTGGCCGTGGATGGGACACGCCGCTTTGGAAAGGTCAAGAGAAACCACAAGTACAATGCAAATCGATGGGTGTGATGGTGTTATATGGGTGAAAGGAATATGTCACAACATCTTTGGTACTCTAAAGAGTTATTTCCAAAGATTCACCATTTATTGCAAATGTCTCGAATCTCCAATTTCAATATCTCTAGCCTCCTCTTAAAATGGTTTTGGAACATACTCTACATGCAACTGATTTGGAGTTGAAAAGCACCGAGAATGGTCAAGATCATCGTTTATATTCAAGTTGGCGCATCGTAGGATTCGTCAATGTAAAATGCAACGTTACCAAACCTCAAAACCTGGCGATTTCAGATTAACACAACATCTTTGGTCAAGTCCAAATCCAATCTCATATGTATTCTATGTTACCGGCTTTTGGAGTATTGTTGAACTCGTATCTCTTAGCTCTAGGCGTATCGGGTTACGGGAAGGTCTATGATCTTCAAGGAGGGGTAGACCTTGAACAAGGCCCAGGAAGTGTTCATAAGCCCACACTTATTCCAATGTGAAGCTAATAATTTTTGTTTCTAAGTTCACGATAAGGGTACATGTGAACAATATACATAATAACGTAAGTTTAAAAACAAAATTACAACAGAGAGTGAAATTCCCCACAAATTGGTTGGTTTTTAGCCTTAGAGGCCCTTCTCATCTCGGGTCATCAAATGTGCCATTACCACGGTGCCCAAGAATAATTATAGACATCTTTCAACGGATCAAGTACGGAAGGTAGTTCGCACTAACCTGTTGCCATTGGTGTCGTGGAATACCTAGTGCCCAAGATGTATAATAAGGAACAATGCAGTATAACGAATTTGTTTAGGGTCCCATACATCCTCCAAACTTCTTTTCTTTGTGTTTTCAAAATTCTTCTTATGCGGCGTCGACTTGATTGTCTTTGTCTTACCGGACGTGGATTCATAAAAGCTCTCCCCTGAAGTTACCAGTAATCCCAACCAAACGGCTAGTCCAGTCGGGCCAGGTACTTTCCGACCATTCTAGGTCCTGAGACTCAACTCATTCCCAATTCATTTCCAGATAACATTCAAGCCTAGAATGTTCTCGGCTCTTCAGGGATGAAGGTCATCTCCCAAAGGAAGTGCATGGCACTGGGGTTTCACCATGATACCTTTCAACGAAGCAATTGTGATAGAGAATCAGGCTTCACATAATTTTCAGCAAAGCATATAGACCAGAATCCTTACTATTGTTTGTACCTCTTCACATTCCTATGACAAATTCCAACCATCCCATGGCTTGGTTTTTAGCCAAACATGCACAACCCTTCTTATGATCCTGATTAGGAAACCAAGCAATTAAGAGATTTTACATAAATACACAACAATACATATGTACAAGATAGAAAATGCTTACATCGGTTTGATAGATAGTACGATCCCACGAGTGCTTGTATCCAAATAGTATTTTTGGTTAGGAGCTTCATCCCAAATTCTACCACGTTCAAGGTCAAGTATCATGTCATTAATATGAGAAAGGTGAGAACCTTTAAGTTTCACTTGACGTTGCCCTTCTTGCCATTGCCTTGTGTTGGATTTTGTTGACTTGGCCCACCAACTTCTCTTTGGCTTGCTAAGCCCGGCTTTCCTCTTCATCTTGCTCATCTTGATCATCGTGCTCCACGGTTTTGCAAGTTGACTATGGTCACCACCACTCTCCCAAATTATCCCTCTTGTACCAGCCCTCAAACGCATCTTACAACCTTCATCTTTCCCTCGAGGAGCGGTGAGACCGAAGAGTATCCAAGACCGTCCTTCCTTCTTCTCTTAGTGACATCATCTTTAGTTTTTATTTTGTTAGCTTCCTTTGCTTTTGACCTATATCGTAAGCACACGGCAAGCAATGAATATAAGACAACTCACTTTCGAGTTTTAGTACGGCATTGACTACCTTAAAATAAACCACGCCGGTACAATGTTAAAAGAAGTACACATTGACCCATCCATTGAGTACATACAATGCAACCTAAAATCTGAGCCGGTATTGGTGACAATTTTCCTATATGTTGTATGTCTCTACCGCATCTTTCGAATTATTACAAAAGAATGCTGGGGTACCCAAAATCGGCATACAATGCAACCAAAATCTTATCTGCCTAGTCTTGGTGACAAATACATAAACTCTCTGTATGGTTTAAGTCCACTGGGGCATAAACAAATTATTATCAAAGAAGCTTGGGGTACTTAAAAGGCATTGTATTCATCTGGGTGAATTAGAGGGGAAAGTGCATTTACGGTGAATCAGGGTTGGAAACCCAGATCTTGTATTCATCTAGATTGAATCTTTGGAACATGGAACAGAACAATGTGTGCATACAAATTTACGTATGCATGCTCTGCGAAACTCAAGTTGTTTGAGTTAGAGTTCGCGATTCTAACCTAAACCCATTGCTATAAATCGATTTAAACACTCATAAATTAGTTCAAAATCACCTTCCTTCTCACGAAGCCATGCTTGCGATAGGTTGATCGTCGAGAACGTTGCTTCTTCGTCTTCTTGCTCTTGAGCAATCTTTAGCAATTCTTTGTCTGTTTTGTTGAGCAATCGATGTTGAGTTCGATTGGGCATTTGGTTTCTTTCGTGGAGTCATTTTTTATGATTCGGGTAGGTTAATCGCGAAGAAATTTTTTGAATCGACGATTAATCGTCGATGAAAACGGATGAAGAAGAAGATGGAAGAAAAAAATCAAAACCCTAAGAGTCTGGAGGTGATTTGGGGAGAATGGGGGATATGTTTTGGTTTTTAGATTTTTAGTTTTAGCTTGAAAGGGTAGTATGGTCTTTTCATAATGTTTTTCAATTAACTAAAAGGTATGTTATTAGTATTTTCATATCCAAAAATCATCCTCTTTGTTATCTCAAAGATTACTAAAAATAAAAAAAAAAAAATAAATATCAAAGACACTCACTTAGGTGATTTCTTGATGTAAAATGGTTTTATATCATGCCCTGAATAAGTATATACATTAAATCCCCCAAAGTTGCATCCCTTTTAAGCCCCAATAATGATATCCTGCAGCTTCTTGGTTTAAAAAGGTCTATTTAGCAGCCAAACCTCTTGAACTCCTTTAGACCACACCCCACCCCCACCACACCCCACCCCAAACCTCTATAGAAATTTTGTATTTTGAGATACCATGGAGGAAGAAAGAGTGTGTTTTGCTTTTAGCCTTGTCGCTCTTTGAATACTAAAAATCTGTATTCAACCATCTTTGATCAACCTGAATGAATATTCATGTTCTTTTGTGGATCTACTACAAACAAAAATCTTTTCATTTCACCTTTCTGAAAAGAAAAATAATAAAATACTGGGACATTTTGATCTTCAAGGCCTGACCACTTTGTAAACAAATAACCTTCTAGTTTGCCTTTTCTTCCCAAAAGCGAGAGGATTGGCAGAAATGAGAAACTTGATAATAACTCGGAAACAAATAAATTAAGTTGACTGGTGCTTAACTTGGGAGAATCGGCTGAGTTTAAGTAGTTATAGAAAGTTTCACCAAAATCAAGTAAAGATGCCTACAACAAACAAATACTCGGTCCATTTTAGACATGACAAAGGCATGTTACCAACTAGTGTTATAATATGAACCATTTTTTGGGGACCAGCCTTTTTTTTGGGCCCATTCTTTTATTTTGGATAAGATATTAGAAGTAAATCTAGGTCACCCCTTATCTAGATATTTATTATAATACCTAAATTACCCTCTGATTATTTTTGGGTAATGATTAGTTAGTGTTAATATTACTTAGTGTGATTAGTGAAATGATTTTGAATAAAGATTTGAGATTAAAAAATCAGATTTTAAAAAAGAAGTAGAATTATTGAGAGAGTAAAGTTAGAGAGAAGATGAAGAAGGAAAACATGGAAAATAAATTTTTTTTTTTTTTTTGAGTTCACCAAGCTAGACTATTCAAGTGATGATTCAATTGATGATTGCTCATCTGAATCTTCATCTCTTTCCTCTCCTAGAGTATATGTCAATCTTCACAATGGTCCAGATATGAATTATTTCTTAGATGGTGAATGTATTCTTCCCCAAAGCCAATCTCAAGATGAAAACGATGGATTTTACCAACCACAACCGGAGGAAGACTATTTGGGTACCTGGGTATGCTCTAAACTTAGATAATGTTGGTTGAATTGGTCCAAATTTTCAAAAAAAATGTGAATTTGTTAAGTAGATTTGGGCTTATTCTTACTCTATGTGAAGAACATGTAACCGAACTCATCTAAAAGTGTAGTTCGGTTACTTTTTCTAAACACGCAGGTTACCGAACTCTCCAATAATGGAGGTTTTTTGAAGTTCGGTTAACAGACATGTTACCGAACTTTGTAAATAAGACTACAGTGTTATGTTCGGTTTGGCCAAAATGTAACCGAACTTTAGTATAAGTTCGGTTAGTTCACAACCAATAGCTAACCGAACTTACGTAAATAAGATTTCACATTAGTGTATAAAGTTGGTTGGTTCGCAAACTTCATACCAACCAACTATCTAACTTAGAACTTACGTACAATAAAATTTGACTTAGTATACGTAAAAGTTCGGTTAGTTGTCAACTTGCTTTACAAACCGATCGAATTCTGGTTATCCCGATAAAATTATCATGTAACCGAACTTATTTGTGATTGCAATTGATATTGTTCCATTTCTTGTAGATTGAATGTCAACCTATACAATGGATAATCAACCTTCTCCGGTTGGCATGTTGTTTGAAGATACATCATCACTATGTCTATTATTTGGTTTTTGATAAACCTATTGATGCGAAGAATTGGGCTAGAGAGCATGCCAAGAAAGCCATGTGCGTATTAGTTTTGAATGGAAAAGAAAGCCAAACTTGTTTTGAAATGGTTTGTGAGAGAAGTGGAGATCTCGATGTTAGTCACAAGATGAAGGGTTATGTGTATAAAGGAAAGACGACGAGGAAGAACACAACGTGCTCAAAGAAAATTAAATGTCCGTTCAAGCTAGTATTTAGTAAGTGCAAAAAAAAAGAATAGATGGGTTCTATCTATGGATAAGGTGGAAGGTCATCATAACCACCCTCGTCCGGATGATCTTGAAGGACATGCAATGGCCGCAAGGCTCACTCCTCAAGAAATGGAGAAAATAGCTAAATTTAGGAGAATGGGATTTTCACCACTTAACATGCTTCGCTTGCTAAAGGATAACATATCATCTTTGACCACCATTTACAATGCAATTGAGACAATTAAAAGGAATGAATGGAAGGATAGACAAGTGATGCAAAAATTATTTTTTTGCGCTAAAGAGAAAGGCTACGCGGTTCAAAAAAGGTAGGTCCAGGAAGATGAAATAACGCATCTCTTCATTGCAGCATCCAAGAGTGTTCAATTGGCTCAATGCTTCCATCAAGTTCTTATAATGTATTGCACTTACAAGACTAACAAATACGAGATGCCATTGTTCAACATTGTTTTAAAAAAAATTTAAGTAACCAACCGAACGAGTTGGAAAAGTTGGTCAATTAATAACTCAACATAGTGGGAAAAATAGCGATTCGGTTACATTTTTTTTTTTTTTTTTGTAATATGGGTAGAGTTCGGTTAGTTGTGATTTCAAATTTTTTGCGAACCAACCGAACAGTTGTAAAACTTGGTTAAATGAAAACTCAACATAGTGGGCAAAATAGCACAGTTCGGTTACATTGGATTTTTTTTTTTAATATGGGTAGAGTTCGGTTACAAAATAGTTTTCAAAATTTTTATAACAAACCGAACTCACGGTTGTGTGGGGTAACCTAATTTTAAATCTATGGAACGAACTGTTCTTCTTCGTGTTCTTCCTTTCGGGAAGTTCGGTTAAGAAAATAGGGTTTTTGTGAAATGCGTTCTAACCAAACATGGCCTGTAACTTCCATATGAACCCTATTTTGATGACTTCTATTCAATTAAACGAATCAAAATCAAATTAAAAGTATGGGTTTGTTGGAAAATACCGCGAATCGGGTCCCATGGCGTAATCGGGCTTCCTAACAAGGTCTATTATCTTTGGATTATGGCTTCACTTGGTTGTTCCACTTCTTTATGAATCTCAAAATCACTTGGCTGATTTGCTAGATGTCCTAATAGGGGGGACCTGTTCCTTGAGTCGGTTGGTTTTCTTTGACGAACCATTCTTATACTCGATTGATTAATCGTGATGAAAATTTTATGAATCGATGAAGACGATGTTGAAATGGGGAAGAAGAGAAGTTAAGAGGAGAACCGATTTTTTTTTTTGTGCGGCTTAGGTTTAGATTCTTTTGTTTTTTGTTTTAGATTAAGTTAGGGTTAATTTTAATCAGGGGTAGTTATTAGATTAGGGTCAGTTATTAGATTATGGTTAATTTTAATTAGGGTAAGGGCCAAATTAGTAATCTCATGATTTTAGGACATCCCTTAACATTGTAGGGTAGGTGGCCTAATAAGACCGTGGTCCCCTAAAAAAAACCATGTTCCCTAAAAAAAAAAATGGTTCTATAATATATTTTTGTTTGTTTATTTTACGTGGTGAAGAACACCCAAAAAGCATCTTGTAATGATGATACTCTAAAGAAAAACTACCAAATGTACTGGCTGCTTCACTATATAATTAGTAGTTTAAAACCTAGGGGAATGTGTCAATGCAGAACCCACATTGCCGCCTTTCAATTCATCAGACATTTCTGTTACCATGGAGCTCCAATTTTTCTCCTTCCAATTTTTCTCCTTCATTCCAGTAGTCTTGAGTTTACTGCGCTTGTCTCTGCTGATAGAGGCGAACAGCGAACTTCTAGCTGCAAGGAGCACTACCTACAGTTATACGTATTCTCTCCTTACAGTGATAACTGGAGGCAATTGCAAAAGATTTTCATCTTAACGTTCTTCAGTGCCAAACAAGTTCGTTCGTTCAGATCGATATGGTAAGAATAGGTGTCAAATTTAATTAAAAGCATTTCTTCGGTAATGTCAATGAAGATCATGACAAGGATAGGATAACATCAACCAAAAATCAAACTAACAATCCTATGGGTGAAATGGAGGAAGATATGTTAGGTGTATTTATTCGCCTCCAAGACAATGGCAAACTTGAACGAGGCAAATACATTAAAAAGGTGGAAGATGTGTACAAATTTTATTTTATTTTTCATTTATTTTCACAGAAAATATTTTCTTTCTTTTACATGTCCATTTGCTAAAAAGGAAAAACCATAACATTTACTCAATTTCCAAATTAGATTAGGACTTCATAAAATTCCAAACAATGTAGGTTTGGTTTTCTTTTAAGTTTGTAATTTTTAAACCATGCGAGACAGCGTCATGCATAAATTTTTTCTGGTTTTGAAATTCAAAACCTGTTTGTTTTTGAATGTTTTTTCTTGGTTTTCGAGTCTACTGTCGGCAATATCGAGTTAATTCGAGCATGCCTGCATCAAGCTGGATGGTATTTGCTTAAATTTCTTTGCCGGCACATGATGTAAAGTATCCAGAAGATTGAATTTTTTCCACTTGACTACCGGCATTGACAGATTTCTATCGAGCATGCCAAGCACTTAGTTACGTCATTGAATGTTAGTTACCAAGCATGCCGCACCATTTTCCGGCATGGTCTTCATCAATTCCGGCATGGTCTTCATCACTTGCGAGCATGATCTTCATCACTTCCGAATTAAAAAAAATAGTTCGTTTCCAAAGTGAGGAGCCCAAGCAGAGAAGGAGAAGAGAATTTGAAAGAGAGTGGGAGAGTTTAGAATTTGAAAGGGAAATGGGAATATTTGGGTTTCAAAGCTCTAACCCGAAAGAGATTAATAAGAAGTGGAGATGGAAATGGGGATATGATTTTGTTTTTTTATTTTAAGTTTTTGATTTTTATTTTGAAGGAGGATATTTTAGTATTTTTTGCACCACAAAACCACCCCTTAGCAGACACCATGGGTTGGGAGAAGTAATCAATATCCCCCAATTCCTTTTATATCCCCAATTTTGCGTTCTTTTTAAACCATGGTAATTAATATAGGTTAGATTTTCTTTTATGGACCCCAAATGAATATGGTAATTTTCCAAACACTATTCATCCACAAAAAACCCAAACAAAAGTGACACAAAAGTCCCGAATAATATAAATATTTGGGGTTTTTTGTATCAATATCCACCACTACCATCACCAACCACCACCACCATATCCACCATCAATATATACCAGCACTACCATCACCAACCACCACCACCATATCCACCATCAATTATCACTATTAGCAACCAACATCACATCCACCAACAAATACTAGCACATCACCATAAAAAGCACCAACACCACCACTAACCAAAACAATACCACCAAAATTTTGTTTGATCATAAAACTTACCGTTTCATCATTGAAATCTTTGATTTCATGATAAAAAAAATAGGCAAAAATAATATGAGACTGAATTTGGTTTCATCATAGAATTTGATGAAACAAATTTTGGTTTCATCACAAAATTTGATGAAACCAATTTTGTTTTGAACGCTAATTAGGGGATAATAAACTAATTGGGGGATAGAGGAAAAGGACAAAACACGGATCCAAATATCAATTCAGAGGTCACCCCTTATCTTAGTATTTCGTAATATCTAATCTTGCCCCTCACTAATCAGGATTAGTTTAATTATAATTAGGAAAATCATAAGATTATTTGATAAAAGATTAGTGTGTTTTTTTATTTGTATTTGGGTGAGTGGGGTGAGAGTAAGAGGGGAAAAAAATTGAGAGGGAACTTTTTTTTGGTGAAAATGGAGGATGATTGTACAAGCACTCCCAATACTCGGGTAAAGGAGCCAATGTGTTGAAAATTTGATTTTTTTTTCTTTGAATCCACCATTGTTGCAGCTGAAATAACTCGGTACCGGGATGGACGTAGTATGAATACAATGCCGGAAGCTGCTATACCGGCATAGTATTCAACCAAAAAAACTATGCCGGCATTTATTGGATTTTTAAACCATGGTGATATTTAACCTGGCAAATTTAGGGGCGCCTCCAAACGAATTAGGGGCGACACAAAAGGACAAAATAGGTCATAATCGGAAGGTTAATCCATAATCGGAAGGTTAATCCATAATCCCATTTTTTTAATGGCCAAACTACCCTTTACAATCGGGAGGTAACTATACAATCGGTAGTTAATCAACAATCGGGAGTCATGATAGTTCATATAACTACCGATTATACAAAGTAACTCTCTTTGCAAATATCCTACCATAATCGGTAGTCAAGATAGTTCATATAACTACCGAATATAGAGTAGCCCCAAAATGAGATTTTGCAAAAATCCTCTTTTTTTTGAATTTTGGTTGAGCTTCTATAATCGGTAGTAAATGAAGTTATCATGACTTCCGATTATAGAGTGGCTCTCTTTGCAAATATCCTACCATAATCGGTAGTCAAGATAGTTCATATAACTACCGAATATAGAGTTGCCCCAAAATGTGAATTTGCAAAAATCCTCAATTTTTTGAATTTTGGTTGAGCCTATAATCGGTAAGAAAGGAAGAGCTATTATGACTTCCGATTATACAGTCGCTCTCTTTGCAAATATCCTACCATAATCGGTAGCCAAGATAGTTCATATAACTACCGAATATAAAGTTGCCCCAAAATGTGATTTTGCAAAAAATCCTCTTTTTTTGAATTTTGGTTGAGCCTATAATCGGTAAGAAAGGAAGAGCTATCATGACTTCCGATTATACAGTCGCTCTCTTTGCAAATATCCGACCATAATCGGTAGTCAAGATAGTTCATATAACTACCGAATATAGAGTAGCCCCAAAATGTGATTTTGCAAAAATCCTCAATTTTTTGAATTTTGGTTGAGCATATAATCGGTAAGAAAGGAAGAGCTATCATGACTTCCGATTATACAGTCGCCTCTCTTTGCAAATATCGACCATAATCGGTAGTCAAGATAGTTCATATAACTACCGAATATAGAGTAGCCCCAAAATCAGATTTCGCAAAAAATCCTCTTTTTTTGAATTTTGGTTGAGCATATAATCGGTAAGATAGGAAGAGTTATCATGACTTCCGATTATATCTTGACTCCCGATTCAATTATTCTCGAGAATTAAATGACTGTGTCGGCAGCGGACTGAAAACCAGAAAAAAAAATCCATAACAGACTGAAATTCAATTTTCTCGTAGAAAAAAAAATTTCTACGAGACGCTGTCTCGCACTCTGCAAGGGGGCGCTGCCCCCTAGACCCCCGCGACCACAGCCGGGAGGGGCTACGCCCCGCTGGACCCCCTGACACCCCGTATAGCGCATCACCGACATTGTATTCATACCACGTCCATGCCCATACCGAGTTTTTCAACCGCATTGGTTGAGCCTATAATCGTAGCAAATGAAGGTATCCCGACTTCCTATAATCCTAGCATAATCGGTAGTCAAAGATAGTTCATATAACTACCGAATATAGAGTTGCCCCAAAAAGAGATTTTGCAAAAATCCTCTTTTTTCTAATTTAGTTGAGCCTATAATCGGTAGTCAAAATAGTTCATATAACTACCGAATATAGACTTGTCCTAAAAATGAGATTTTGCAATCGGTAGCTAACTAAACTACCGATTATGAAGGGGCATACAAGTATTTTCATCCTATTTTGTCTTTTGTGTCGCCCTAATTCTTTTGGGTCGCCCCTAAAAGTGCCAGGATATTTAAGCCGTCCCTGTTTCTTTTAAGTTTGTTTTACTAATTGTTCTGCTTCTTTTAAGTTTGTAATTTTTAAACCATGGTGATATTTAAGTGTCCAGTTAGGTTTTCTTAACCATGGTAATATTTAAGTGTCCAGTTAGGGAGCGGTTCCTATGGTAATGTTCAAACTCAAAATTTTGTTGAGCCATGTGGATGGTCAAACGGGTTTCTCCACTATGGTAAAAAGGTAAAATGAACAGATTTGGTTTTCTATGGCCCACTAGTATTTTTTTAATATAAAATATACTCCCTCCCGTCTCTAAAGATAGGCAGATTTGTGTGTAAATTTAAACACACAAACCTGCATATCTTTTAGAGACTAGAGGGAGTAATATTTTGGGAGATAAAATAGGATGAAGTGAGATAAAATAAGATAAAAAATAGTTAAATAACTTTTGGGAATCGTGGAATTGTACTTGGCATTGAAAGAAGAGACACATGCGTTGAATGTAGTGTCGCGTTTTTAGCACCATCACCAGATGTATCAATCACGCGCTTGATCATCCAACTCAATGTTCAAAGCATCATATTTGTTGATTTGAACATCCATTTTTCATGTTTGTTCATTCCATAGTGGGAGCAAAATGTTTGTTCATTCCATTTTTCATGTTTGTTGATTATGTTGATTACCTTGCCAGTTGATCATCGCATTATGAGATGTTACGATCAATGAAACAGTCTTGAGTCTCAGTGTTAGAGCGAATTCAATAATTATACCCACATTTTGACTGTCTAGCGCCATTAAAATTAATACTTGCATAATACTGTGCATACATTTTGTCCATCCGCAAGTCCTTTAGCACATTAAAATAAATACTTGCATAAAACTCATGCATAAGTCGTCTGTTTTACTTGTCTGTACTGTTTAATTAAAAACTAATCACTTCCTACAGCATGGTAGTAGCTCTCATCTCCAAAAGATGTGTTCAATCTGTTGAAGCTTTCGTCGACCGTCGTCGGAGACAATATTGTTGGGGAGCATCCTTGGTGATCTAAGAACACAAGAGTAACCAAGAACTTCCATTAAAGACGAGACAAACATATTTTAAAGAGGAGACAAACCGAACTGGTTTAGATATCTTACCAAAAGGTAAGTAGAAAGCATAATAAACTGAACAAAAACAACAGCTAAACTAGGAAAGGAGAGAGTGCAAATCAACATCTTCTCGTTCACTAAACTAGGAAAACATCTTCTTGGTTCACCGAAGTCAAATTTATGCAGTTTACATAGGTAATTAAAGTTTTGGTGAATAATAACTGACCGAAGTCAAATGGGTCACAGAGTGCATAGGCTATAATATCCTATTCAAACGTTCTGAGATCGTAATCCCATTGAAAATGGGAAGAGAAACATGCAGCTAGCAGATGACATTCAAACGTTCTGAGATCATAATCCCATTGAAAATGGGAAGAGAAACATGCAGCTAGCAGATGACATAGATGGGTACAACAAGTTATAACTAGTGACCATTAATTAACATTCTCCAAATCCTAAAATGATAATATAACGCAAGTAGTGAATCACTTACAGCATCAAGCACACACGATCCTTGAACCTCATCATTCTCCACACCAGATGCCCTATGAGAAGATCCTTCAGGTGCCACTGGAACATAAATTCCCTTCAACACGAATTCCTGAACCTTCCCACTGCCCATCTCAAACTACAAGAAGAATAAACATCCAGCTAAGAATCAAATTACTCAAGACTCCTGTTAGAAAATGAAACACAATATTTACCATTTCAGGCGTAATGTCTTTCTCCTTTGCACCTTTTGGTGCTATAAAGCTCTGTACGAGGAACGTGTCTATCCATAACAACTAAACAAACCAAAAAACAAATAATAAAAATCAACATCTATGCTAAAAAAACAAAACAAATATGATAGGAAAACAATAGCTTAACTCATAATAGAGCCAACGGTTATGCAATTGAAAACTTAAGCTTTATTGTTTAAAAGACTAAATTTTTCAATGTTCTTTTTAAGGTATTCTCTGCCCCAGGCATTGCTATTCCTTTTCTAGGTACTGAAATTCTTCCAGTACTTTCCCCTCCTCTCTTAAACTCTATTAGACTAGATTACCGCATGCGGTGAGGAGGCCGACCAAAAATTTATTCCATTTCCAGATTAAATTTGACAGTGACTAAATACAACCCACATTTTGACTGAATATAACCGGGATTCACTTTTAGATTTTTACATACTTTTCATTCTGAAAATAACTAAATACAACCCTATAAAGTCAAGAGACCGAGTCAAAACTTAAAAAAATAAATATCTACCGATTTAATTGGCAATTTAACAAAATTGTTGAAAATGATGCCGGTTGTATTTAACAAATTACCTTTTTATGTGGGTTACATTTAATCAGGATTGCATTTAACCCAAACGTTGGTTGCATTTAGTCACTGTCTTAAATTTTAACTGAAATCCTTTTATTTTGCGCCATTTATCTTTAGGTAGATAATAATTTACAGAAAATGTGAACATTTTTACTTGTAATGAAGATGTAACGGTATACTACAATTCCGTTTACAAAACTTAGAGCATTTTTAATGGAGTATGAGTCTCTAAAAATATTAATGTCACAAAAGTTTTTTGAAACTTTCACCAGTGAGGCTTATCCTCTGCTCTTGAATAATAAGACACTCATTAAGTTTCGACGATAAATATTTCTAAATGATTTCACGTTGTTGTTGTTGTTGTTGTTTTTTTTTTTTTTTTTTTTTTTGAGAAAGGATTTCACGGTTTTGTAATTTCGTTTTATACCGCGATTTTTGTATTATAGATTTACTTGCCTCAATTTTTTTCTAAAATTCCAAGATTATATATTCATTCATTTTGATTTTTTTTCTTTTGTGCATTTCTTTTGAACGACACTTGGTCATCTCATATAGCCTTCCATCATCCAATCAAATATCTCACTATTCATGAAGAGGGAGGATCCATGGACACTCTTAGATGGACAAGGTCGGACAAGATTTGCGCCATTTTCTCCGCAAAACCCAAATGACGGTGAATTTAAGTTTAATATTTTGATGATATGTTCCTATTATAAGACTCTACATTCATACAAAAAATGAGCACAATTTGATATGTATAAAACCACCATTTACCCCTTTGAATATCAGTCGTTCAAAATTAACGGTTATAATTAAGATCGGTAGAATTGGCCGACTGTTAAGGAGGCCTTCTATGTGATGAGAAATCTGCATCATGTCAGTCACAAAGTTTGTGCAAGAAAAATGAAATTGAATAAAAATATACTTTCAGAATATCTAGGAGAGTAATTTGATGGGCCTATACCTAAAAACAGATCAATCTAAACCAACAATATGTCTGTAAAATCAATGGACAAATCAAGAATCACCTGTAATGCGGTATGTTGTTCGAGGTGGTATAATTCCTCTACTTGGCTTAGCAAAGAATTTCATCCAATTCGTCGTTTTAATCTTTAAATCATACCAAAAAAAAAAAAAAAAACAATTAGACAAGAAAATTAGATGAAAAGGCAAAGAGAAATAAATAATTTATATAAAATAAAATAGAGATTGAGAAATTAGGGAAACTCACACTGAAAGCAACATTTTCATTGGATTTGTTAGTTAAATGCAGATAAGCTGAACTCGGACATCCCAATTCGACTATCAGAAATTCATTAAACCAAACCAAAATTAGTAATCTAGGGCAACCAATTGCAAAAACCAGAAAAACAAAATAAAAGAGAAGCTTACATGGGAATTTGAGCTCTGTTGGTCCAATCTTTAAGAAATTCCCATCTAGGCAAACAATAAAGAAAATCAAAGTCACAACAACAAAAAAGAAGATCAATCAAAATCACAAAAAACTCAGCTTTTTTAATTAGTAATCAGGGGAAAACAATTAAGCTCTGTTGGTTGAATACTTTATAAATCCTCATCCAGGGCAAACAATAAAAAATAAATTAATAATAATAAAAAAATCTGAATCTAGGGCAAACAATTAACAAAATCAAAATCACAAAAAACAATTAAGATTTCTTTATATTAGTAAGATCTGGGGAAAACAATTAAGCTCTGTTGGTTGAATACTTAATAGATCCAAATCAGGGGGATCAATTAACAAAATTAAAATCACAAAAAACGCATCTTTTTTTTAATTAGTAATCAGCGAAAACAGTTAAGCTCTGTTGGTTGAATACTCCTCATCGAGGGCAACCACAATTAAAAAAACAAAAACAGAGAAGAAGAAGAAGTTTACATGGTCGAATACCTAAGCGACCGCTGCTATCCATATACTCACAATAATAAGAAGAACTGTAACCAGTTTCACCTACGAGCCTTCACCTAAAACATAAATATGAAACTATGTTGCACGGACACGCCTAGAAAGATGCCGTAACCGTGTCGGACACGACACGCCACTTCACGTGTCGCGTAAAAATCGACATTTGACACTTTATGGGATACTTTTTGGACACTTTCGGACACACCATAAATGATTAATTTTGGTATGGAAGATCAAAATAAACTAAATGCGAGGCTAATTTAATAGTCTTTTAGTCATATCCAAACATTATTTATGAAAAAATTGATCAAAATGTTATTATTATTAATTTTATTTGTTAGTAATCAAGTATTTTGAAAAATAAAAATAATTATTATCTTGTGTAGATTGTTGTAGAATCTCATTTTAATGACGTGTGTAATATATATAACGTGTCCCAGAATCAAAGTGTCGTGTCGCGAATCGTTGTGTCCCGTGTCCGTGTCTGTGCAACATAGATATGGAATAATAATACACAGCGAGAGTACATATAGAGGAAAGTACAAGGAAGCGATAAGGACTTTTCAAGAAGAACGGATAGGATCTATTGCGTCTCGGAAGGAACTTCCCTTTATTCTAAGAGTAATTTATTACTCCTCCGTTATTTTTAATAGCCGTTTTTATTTTTGAGAAAATTAAGGAAATTATGAGAACTAATCGTTGAAAGTGGTCCCCTAGACACTTGTCAATAAAAGAAGTGAAGTGAGATGGTCCCCATAACACTTGTCACCAAAGAAGTAATTGAAATGATCCACATAACTCATCATCAAAATAAGTTAAAAAGAAAAGTGAGTCCAAAAATTAAAGTAACATTTGACTTTCCCAATTGGGAAACCAGCCTATTTTTTTTGCAACATTTATTTATAGAAACTAGCCTATTAAAAAGTAACGGAGGGAGTATTTATATGACCCTGTAAATGTTGAGTCTTATTACTCTTGACCCTAGGGTTAATGAAAGCTTGTCTAAGGTTCCACTTCGGCGGGCTGGGCTGGCAATGGGGTCGGCCCAGCGGGATGGATCCCACCTAAGGATGGAGGGCCTTCCTTGTCAAAAAAATGAATAAGAAATCTTGTCTAGCCTTCTGCCTAGCTGTTCTGTTCGTTCCTTGATCGGCAAGAGTTTCCCCAGTGGGGCCAACATTTAAAGTGGCCCGCTCAGAAACTTCATCTGATACTCTTCATGTGAAGTTTGCAGGAATGGAGTCCAAACTGAAACTAGTTTGCAAGAAATTGTGTTTATCACACTAGTCATCATTTGGATTGGACTATGTGGAAGTAATTCACACTAGCGGGTATTAACGAAGAAGAAATGATTATGTATATTCTCTGTTCTGCATGTGTATATACTTTTGATTAAACTGTATTTGATACTGCATATGAATGACTCTCCAGGGTTGTGAAATGGCAACACGAATAGTTTTCATATTTTAAGGAGGACCAAATTATATATGGAGTAAATGATGAATCGAATTTCACAATCGTTTATATTTTGCCTTTGAAACTTAAAATACATATGTCAATAGGAACTCAAATTTCTCTAGGTTTGATCAATTACTACCAAGCTTTGATAAATTAGATTTAAAGAATTGGATCTGCAAAGACCAAGAATCGAATTGATTTCCTAAATGTTGGCTCGAATCGTAATGATCAAACAAGTTGGGAACTGAGATTGCTCCAAATTGGTGCAAGGCTCCAGCAGCTTCATCTACAAATGACGCGTTTGAAAATGCTAAGAAAATTAGTAATATGCACTTATTTTCTGAGTGACCAGCGCAGTGATGCAGACTAAAGATAAAACATGCTGACGACGAGCAAGGTCTAACACCTGTTTCCAATCTCAACAGCATAATGCTATACCGGGAAACTCTCAATCAACACTCCTAATGGTGGAATGTAATACCAGGCAAGCAAGGTCTAAGACCACTTCCTAGATAAAAAAAATCTAAGCAACCCAATGCTACAGCCGGGATTTCCAAGTTCTCAGTTAACTCTCTTAATGAACGCTGAACCACCAGGTAATTGAGTTTACCACCGATTACCACAGAGGGTGCTTGTTGCTGCACCTTAAGCAAGATTTGGCTTTAAGGTGCGGATGTTGTGAACCTGTTTCAAGGCATACAAGAGGAATCACCAAGAAGTTGGTGAAATGAGAACCTTTATTTAATTTGAAACTAGTATAATCGCACGCGCGATGCGCTTGCCGCTTGGACCGGCGAATCCGCGTTATGGTGAATACAAAGTCGTATATTGTATATCATTTTTTTGAAAACACAGGTGAGCTATATACATCAACCTAACAGTAAAGGGCATGATGCCTAGTCATGGCAGGATAGCCCCATAACTTGACCTCTCTCTGACACAGTAATTTCATGGTATGCATCCATATCTCAGAAACCATGGAATAGTTGAAGACATGCATAACCTTGCATATGAAACTCAAGGAGACACAAACAGCAACTTGATTACAATTCTCAACTACAATTTAATTAACAGGCAACTAATCCAACACAACATAAACAATTAATTTCACCAGAAAATTTATGAATTATGGTTCAACTTTGTTACAGCCAATTCATTTTACGGCAGTTTCTTTGTAAAACGAACAGGATGGCCCCCATATTGTTTCAGCACCACCTTTTAACTGTAACCACAAAATGGTCTATCAATTTATCATCGGAAAACTTATACTGGCGTAGTCATTATTCAAGCACAGCAAAACACCTACAAAAATTCAATGGAAGAAGAGGTATTCTTTTTGCAGGACAAAAATACTGCAAATCCCAAAGGGAGTAACAGGAGCCTACTATCGATACATGCAAGAAATTAGACCTAACAATATTCTGAATTTGAGATTATGGACTCTTTTTGTATATGTGCATGCTGTGTTGCTCGACCTTGCTGGCTGGTTTTTTTTCGGATCTGTCATCTGTAAATTGTACCCATCATTGCAAGGTGCGAAACCTGCTGCCGCTGCGAGTCAAATGCTACAAAGGAAATAACTTCCTGAATGAAGGGTTAATTCAGATTATTACATTTTGTGTTAACGAAAGTGATGTATGAGAAGCTATTAGTATATATATGGTCACCTTGATCCTCTTAAGCTCTTCTAGTCATGCGATTACCAACAAAACATGTTATGTATAGAATCCATATTATTAAAAGTTTATTGCAAGTGGAAGAGAGGAAAAAACCTATAGTTTTCTTAGTTTAAGAGGATCAAGGTCACCATATATATGAGAACATTGAATAACCATAATCAAATAAAAAATCACATCTAGAAATCAGGTAGTATTATGTTCAAAAATGAAATTTTTGTGTCCTAGGAATTCCGTCAAACAACTGAAAGGTATAAACCAATGACGCAGAAAAGAAGGTAATTTTTGTGCAAACCTACCATATGAAATATGAAAATCGTTGTAGGTGACGCTGGAATCCAAATTTCAGCTGATTGTAAGCTAGAATCACAGTCTTCTCTAGCCATTAATCTCAGAGTCACAATGTTGTTCTTCTTTGTTTACAAATTAGGGCTGAAATGCTGAATACAACTATGGTTCGATCATTTTGACGATTTTGATTTAGGGAATAGCGATTCTGATTTGGGGAAAGAGTATTGTGATTATGAGAGGAGAAATTTTTTGTGCGATGGTTCTTTGGAGAAAAGAATCAGCAACGGCCTTTTTAGATTTCACCAAAATCCCATGATGACACACTGCGGAATAATCAAAGAACAGGAGGGGTTCTTTTGTACTGAGTCGCAACAGAATATAAAAAACACGGAGGGGCAAAGGGGTAAAATCATGTCGGTCCGTTGAAACTCCCCCTTTTCTTTATTATAGTATAAGATAAGATGAGAACATAATAGAATTAGAAGAGGGATCACCCAACAAATGAGATACTAGACACAAAATATACGGAGGAACCTGTCATGTGAATAGTACCTAATTACTGATGAATGATGCATCTCTGACTCAGAAGCTTAACCAAAAGAGCTTACAAGTATAACAAAACACAATAACAAATGCAGAAACCCATCAACAGAGTAAAACCACATTCATATTCTAATCGTCGTCAGGGGTAATGTAATAGACGGAGTACTAGAAGTAAAACAGAGAAAGCAGCCGGAGAGTGAGAGACAACGAGGTGATGTCTCATCATCTACTCCTGTAACGCGTCGGCATTGCCAGGGGACGTTACAACTTTTTTTTTTATTTCATATAATTTTAGATAATTGACATTCGACAGAAACCTGCATTTCTAAATATGGTGATCTATCTATGGATGTTTCTAATATAGGTTTTCCTTTTCTTCTTCTGTTGCCATTTCATTTAGCCATAACTTTAGCCCTGCAGCATGTTTCACATCTTCGCCATTATGATATCCATCACATCCACAAGATAGTCTGCAACCAGAGAGAATACACACAGACACAAGCACCCTATGTTAGAAAAGGGAACACGGAAACGAATTTAAAAGTGCATACGCCAAACAGATTTTGTTGGATTAAAACCCACCTGCATCTTCCTTTGTGAAGCAAAGGGGTGGTGTGATTCTGAATACATTTCCATGGAAACCACCTTTTCCAATCAGTACTCCCATTTCTAGATATCAACCAGGGAAGTTTAGTTAGAAACTTGAGTAGAAAGCGAAACATGTCAGAGAGAAACGTTGTTATAGATACAGACCTTTCATCTGGTCCATTATATGTAAAGTTTCAGCCTTGGCTGGAGTCTTCAAGTCGCGATCAGTTACTAATTCAACTCCTAGCATCAAACCCCTTCCTCTCACGTCCCCAATAACTGTAAAAATATCAAAGAATTTGTGTCATCATCAATAATCTACGGTCATTTTTTCCGCCAAAGTGAAATAACACTAGTCTGATAAAACCTTAAATACCAAGACATTCATAGTGAAAATAAACCATAGAGTCGTTAAGATACTTACTTTCATATTTGTTCTGTAGGGCATGGAGGCGATCTTTCATATAAGAACCAACATCACGTGCGTTCTCTTGGAGCCTTTCTTTCTCAAGTACTTTCAAGACGGCATGTCCAGCTGAAGTACACAGAGGGTTTCCACCAAAAGTGTTGAAGTAGCTACGCTGGGTCAAGACCTGTGCTATTTCAGGAGTGGTCACCACTGCACCAAGAGGAATACCATTTCCAATACCCTGAGGACAAGTATGAACCAGTTAGAGCATCCCAAACCAATACAAACCCACATGGTACCTCTACAAAATCTCGAAATTGAACTTAAAGATGATTCATTCAGTCATCAGATTTTACTAAACGAAAATTTACTCAGACATATGGAAAAATTTGCAAGTCTTAACTACAAAATTCCCCACAAAAGAGTTCAGAATATTTACCTTTGCCATGGTCACTATATCAGGCACAACACCATGTGCCTCGAAACCCCAGAAGTCACCTGTTCGAGCAAACCCACATTGGACTTCATCAGCTATAGTTACTCCACCTGCTTTCTTTATGCTGCTATACACAGCAGGCAAATAACCTGGCGCCAATTCCATAATTCCACCCACTCCCTGTGTGAAACCAAATTCCATTAATTCAACTTAAAATTACAAGAGGTTTCTCCATAACAAAACACAAATTTTCTTTCAAAGAAGCAAACCTGTATAGCTTCAGAAATGAAACCACCAACGCGACCACTAGTTCCATAATCAATAAGATCTTGTACATCTTTAGCATACTTTTCTCCGTCTGAACCAAAGGCACCTCTATACTGATCTGGGTTCAAAGCATGATGAACTCCACTCTATTGGCAAAATACAACAAAAAATACAAGTATCAGACAGGGAATCGACGATACTCAATACTAATCCAAGTAAACAACCCTTGGATGATTTTCTAGTAGAAGTGAATTATACCTGTACAACATTGAATTTCCAGATACTTTGAGCAGTAGCTCCCATGGTTCCTGCTGCATTTCCATGGTACGCATTCCTAATCGATATAATATCTTGACACCCACTATACAACCTAGCAATCATCATCGCTAACTCATTTGCCTCCGTTCCTGAATTAGTAAAAAACACAACCTACACCAAAAAAAAATCAAATAAACCCCAAAATTCACCATCAAATTCACAGAAATCAAACACACACACAGGCAACCAGGATTCTATGATTGACAATTGATTGATTTTACCTTGAGATCTCCGGGCATCTTAGCGGCAAGTGCCTCGGCGAAATCGGAAATACAATTGTTTAGATACATAACAGTAGAATGTTGAATCTTTTTAGCTTGATTGACAATAGCTTCAACCACATCAGGATGACAATGTCCAGCACATACAACTGCAATCCCACCAAATGCATCAAGATATCTCCGACCATTTTCATCAAACAGATATTGCCTCTTCCCATCCACAATATTCAACTACAAAAATCAGAGAATCAAAGAAAATCAAAACTCAGAATCTAGATCTAGAAAAAACCCAATTTTACAATTTTACCCATAATCAGATTATAAACCCTAACAAATTGTCAAATTCAACTAAAACCAACACCCCCCACAGCCACCCAATCTCCAGATTCTCCACCCCCAATCTCCACCGCCCTCCGCCGGCAGAGGAGGAATTTTTAAAAATAAAAAAATAAAATTGAAATGCAGATTTTGATTTGTACTTACTGGTTTTTTGTAGAGAGAGAAGAGTGAAGGACTGAGATATTCCTTCCGTTTCTGCAAGATCTCAGCAGCTGATGGTCCTGTATACGGTGGTGGGATGTAATTGAAAGAGGGCATTTTTGGAAGAACATTTTCATTTTGTTCTTCTTCAGTCTTTTGTACAGCAGATTGTGAGAAGAATCTTTGGGTTTCTTTCAGATTTTTCCTGCCTGTAACTACCCTTTTCACTAGTCTCTGCATCCTGTAATTGACAGATGTAAAACCAGAGAAAAAAATGGAGTTTTTCTTTTTTAACTCAGAGAGACAACAAAACACAACACAAACTCTTCTTCTCCACCACCACCACCTCCAGAAGGAAAGAAACAAAACAAAGTTAGCTGTTGGTGTGCTTTGAATATGAAGAAGAAGAAGTACAAGTGGAGAAAAACAGAGGAGGCAGGAACAGAGTATTTATACAAAAGAGGAGTCTTTTCTTTCTTTTTGAGCAGAAGAGAATCTGAATCAGCATGTTGTAGGTCCTACTGAACCTAATATCCAGGGACTGTGGGCCCGGCATGGACACTCAAAACCATCAGGTCCGTTGGATAATTTAGGTGTTCAGCTGGGATGTTTTGATTGGGTTAGTGAAGAGGTTGTAGGATATTGGTGGAACAGTGAAATTGATATGACAGTGGCAGTTTTGGTAAATAGAATGAAGCTTGAATCTTGTTATTATCGTAAAAGATAATCTCTGTTGTTAAGATACACCTAGGAATTAAGCGAAATTATTGGAGTTTGGAGTAAGATTTTTTTTTTTCTTGTTTTATTTATGGAAATATTTTGAATTTAGAGCTGGGAATATATTTATATATGGAATAAAATTAAATTTTATTGATAATCCGTTTTTTAAAATTAAATTGGATTTTCTAATTCATCCCGTTATCATGGAGATTATGGTATTTAAGGGGTGATTAATTGCTAATTTGTTCTATTTAGGAATTAATTATTGAAAATACCTTTTGCAAGTCTGGATGGATCTTTCTTGAGATCCGTAGCTGATGTGTTTCATGTACAAGTTCAATTGTCATGTGACTTGTGTATGTGTCAGACCCACCAACATGGGATCCGCAATGAGTCCAAAGATATATATCCCACGTGTTGACACCCAAGTTGATTGCTATGTTGGTCCTCTAAAATGGTAAAGCATCCAACGTTCATGGGAAAGCAGTCCGGTGGAGCCAGGCTAATTAGCGGTGGGACTTGGGTTGGTCAGGCGGGTTTGAAGGTTTGGGTGAGGCTGGTCCGAGCTAAGAATCCAGATTGCCAATTAAACCCGTGGAATTCATGAAAGTGTTGTCCAAATCTGTCCTAATTATGTTCCTGGTGTTTTCTGGGTTTCTTGAGTTGGCCCAAATTTCGCTAGACATACAAGTTTGTTAATTTGATAATAACCAATGTTAGTAATAATAATATTTAAGTACTATTTATCTTAGAGGAAGAAACCCTTTACACTATTATTATCACATTATATCACACATTGAATGTTATTTTCATGAATGAAAACCAAACCATAATGGATATGAAACTAAAAATTTCGGGATATGTTACTATTACATAGCTATACATGCCTACCAAAAATGAGCACATTCCGAAATCTAAAACCTCACAATCTATCGTTCTTAATTTCGACGACCAGAAATCCGTTGATTTTCAACGACTCGTTTTGAAAGTATTAGATGGTGGTTTTATACGTCTCGAAATATGCTCATTTTCGGTAGGAATGTAGAGATATGTAATAGTAACATATCACCAAAATATTAGCTTCAAATCCGTGATTG
This sequence comes from Papaver armeniacum, assembly GCA_023531295.1. Classification (NCBI taxonomy): domain Eukaryota; kingdom Viridiplantae; phylum Streptophyta; class Magnoliopsida; order Ranunculales; family Papaveraceae; genus Papaver; species Papaver armeniacum. The sequence goes on from JAJJWW010005874.1 coordinate 161,534, forward strand.
TTTGGTTTTTATTCATGAAAATGACGTCCAACGTGTGAGATAGTGTGATAATAAAACTGTGAGAGGATCTCTCCTCAAATTATCTTAAATTTCCAAATAACTGAAGATTATTTATAATTATATATAAAATTTTCTCATATTGAATGATTAATGACATAGATATTATAATTCCCTTTCGAGTACAGGAAAGTTTTCGGCAGAGAACACAAAATATTCCGGCTTTCTACACTGCTCAGATTTGTACTTTGTCAAATTTCCCAAAAAAGCAATCATAATCTCACCCCTAAATCAACATCCACGGTTCTTGTTGATCTAATCGGCTAAATTCGATTCACCGACCCTCCGTATTCAATCAAATCAGTTGCTGGTTCTTCTTTGTGATGCCCAACCTTTCGCCATTTAGATGCATTGTTTTTTCATCGTTTTGTTGCTGCTGGGATTTGGTTCTCAATAGTTTTCCATTTTTCGTCAACCACCGGTTTGGTTTTAACTTGCAAACAGGTTTAGTTTTGTTGGTGGTGTTTTGTTCCGTTCTGTTTTCTCTCCTATGCTTGTTTGTCCATGGTTAGTAATGCCGTTATTGCAGTGTTCTTTTTTGTTCCTTCATAAGCTCTTGCTCGGATTTCATTGCTAGGATTCTTTTTCTCTTCTATTTTGCAGTTAGATTTGTAATGACCCGTCCCTCCACCAATACTGTCCCACGTAGCCATTGCGGTTATCCGGCATTGTTGGATTTTTAACTGGCATCGCTTCGGTAATCCAACAACAACTTTCCGGATGGTCAACCATCCCTGGATTATTCCCGCCCAAGTACGCTTAACTGCAGAGTTTTATCCAATTCTGGGTCCAATTGTGCTGAAAGACCTCCGTATTAGGAAAGGACAAACAATTACTTATATTCTGTTTGGCCAACAACTGCCAAACATCGGGGTATTACAATACCACCAAAGCCGAATATCGAGGTATTACAATACCACCAAAGGACAAACAATTACTTATATTCGATTCGGCGAACCACTGCCAAATATCGGGGAATTACAATACCACAACCTTAAATTGGAGTCGTCCTCGGCTCCGGAATCTATTTACAAACGAAGATCTCCGACCCTCCATGCCCCTCATGAGATAAGTACCTGGACAAACCCCGACCATCTTAACTTCCTACCATCGGTAGGTGACCCGTCGTCGGCTCAGATACCATTTGTAATAACCCGTCCCTCCACCGATATTGTCCCCACTTAGCCACTGCGGTTATCCGGCAATATGGGGTTTTCAACGGGCATTACTGCAGTAATCCACTAACAACTTCCGGATGGTCACCCATCCCTATATTACTTCCCCCGAGCACGTTTAACTGCAGAGTTTTCTGCCAACTCTGGGCCAATTGTGTTGAAAAGGACTCGGTGTTAGGAAAGGAGAAACCATTACTTATATTCCATTCGGCCAATTCAGGGTTCAGGGTTTAGATTTGTATTCAAGGAAGTTATTTTTCCTTTGATTTTTTTTTTTTTTTTTTGATCATGGATTAGCTCTTCTAGAGGTTATTCATGTTTTGGTTTAGCCCATTTTAATCCTTATTATATTATTTTGAGTATTGACGTGAGCAATCAAGACAAATAGCATGGTAAATTGCTTTCTCTGCACAATCACTCATATGCACCAAATTTTTTGGTACCCAACCAAGGACCTTCAGTACCTAAACTCAGATGGACTGGCAATTATTCATCAGCTTTTCATTGGACCTGTTTTTCATGTTTTGCCATACACCTTCCTTGATGCATTGGTGGTATAACATAAGCGAGCGGCTGGATTCCAAGGGTTCTGGAAAGATAAGATTTTCACAGCTTCGATTTAACCCGCTCATCAACAGCAAGCAATATCCTATCTGATATACGAGATCAACAAGCAATATCCTATCTGATAAATGAAAGGGACAGTGAACGAACCCGTTCTTAAACAGAACTCGACTCAAGATAAGAACGCGAATAAACTCGTATAGAAAGAGAGATCGGCTAGAGAATAAGAGGAAGGAAAGCTCAAAGTCTTCTTCTCAATCTCGCAAGCAAATTCTTTAATAGCAATAGTAGCTCTAATCTTTCAATACTAGAGATTGTAATCTACAACAAGTCTAAATCAAAATTAAAGACTCAATCTAGCAAAAAAGACAAAGAAGTATAAGGATATAACAATTAGGCAGTTCACCGCAACATCAAGATACAAAGGTCTGACTAGCAACTTCAATCAATTGTATCGAACACTTATACTACCATCTAAATTCTTGTGGACACTTGTGTGGACACAATAAGTACAACTTTTCTTGTGGAAAACATTGACCGAAGGCCTTTCAACCTTCGACTCCAACATTCCCCCCGATATAATTCCGACCTGAAGACTGCTACCCTGCTCCAACATCACGTTGCTACTGTTCTTGGCTTACATTTCAAATTGTATTTGATGAACTTGGGGTATTATATGCCCTTATGTAATAATCTCTTAGTAGTTTAATAAATTCTTGCATCGAACACTTCTACCACCATCTAAATTCTTGTGGACACTTGTGTGTCCACAATAAGTACAACTTCTCTTCTGTAAAGCATTGACCGAAGCCCTTTCGACCTTCGACTCAAACATCCGCCCCCGATGCAATTCTGACCTGAAGACTACTACCTTGCTCCAATATCACGTTGTTGTTGATTCTTGGCTTACATTTCAAATTGTATTTGATGAATCTTAGGGTATTATATGTCCTTACGTAACAATCTCTTAGTAGTTCAATAAATTCATGTTTCAAAAAAAAAAAAAAGATATAATTTATATTTTCATTGGTAGATTTGAAGATAATATCTAAAATTACTCTAAATAGATAATAATACCAATTATAAAAATAGCTTTATATAACTATATCATAGTTCTCCGGGTCAAGCGAGTTGCTTGAGTTAGAGATGTTCGTTCATGCTTGCCCAAATTTAATCCGGGTTTATAAATATATGCCCAAGCTTGCCCAAAGTGTTGAAACATGTTGCCCATGTCCGCCCAACGTTCGGGTTGACAGACCCAAATCCCACCCCTAAATTAGACTTTTTGCGCACACAGTGGGACATGCAAACAAGCAAACACGGTGGATAAATCCTAGTGGAGTCCCAAATTGAGACGAGTCATGTGATTCCCCGCCTCAACTTAAGACTATGGGCGCAACCTGAGCCAATAAATAGTTTTTCTAATATTTAGAAGTTAATAAAGTTATTTGATTACTTCTTAAATAATGTTATATTCGTAGAACTCGATCTTCAAGGAAGAATACTCGTCGAGTAACCTCGACAGGCTTTATGACTGAGAAGATTTCCAATTTCAAGTCACTTTTGAAGTTTAGCAATTAAGGATGCCGATTTAGACTGATTTTTGAGCAAAACGAGTTAATGATTTTCCGAGTTGGCCTTGCATACATGATAAAAAAAAAAAACCTCTAAATACATGATATATACGTTTAATTGGGCCGACCGAGCGAAGCGAGGGAGGACCTTATATGACCACTTTTTTGTCAAATCTAAGTGATCAATTACCACAAAAAGATTGGAAATGGTTAGGGCCGAAAAACCAAAAATGTCCCTCCCTTTTAGTCCAATTACTATAACTCTTTGTGTATCTTATCTTTTCAGGGGTATAATTGGAAAGCAAACTTTAATATAACATATCTAAAAATCCGTGCCTTGGAATTTTACAAAATTTATCTCGTTGGAAAGGTTATAAAAAACTTTACGCAACAAGTACAAACAAGAATATCAAATTTAGAGTTTTTACGAAAATTCGGAGATATTTATCATTTTAGGCACAATTTAGAAAATTAAATGTATATCCATTATGCAAACCACCACAAAAGATACATAATACTTTATGTAGCAAAATTTTGGTTTATGCATCAACTAATTTCCCGTTTCAACTAATAAAACAATGTACTCCCTCCGTTTCAAGAAAAATGATACTTTAATTTGATGCACAATTCTCGAAAATTGAATGCATAGCCATTATGCAAACCACCACAAAGGATGCATAACACATCATGCAACCATATTCTGGTTTATGGATCGACTAATTTTTAGTTTCTGAAAAAGTGATACTTTCACAACCCGTTTCAGGAAAAGTATCACTTTTTTCGAAACGGGGTGAAAGTATCACTTTTTCCGAAACGGGGCGAAAGTATCACTTTTTCCGAAACGGGATGAAAGTATTACCCAGTGTAGTTAAAATCGTTCTCCAAGGCCGATTACTCGCCGAGTAATCGCTACAGGCTATATGACCGAAGCGATTTCCGATTCCAAGCCATTTCCGATGTTCAGTGATTAAGGCGGTCGATTTGGACAGATTTTTGAGCAAAACGAGCTAACGATTTTTCCGAGTTGGCCTTGCATGCACTAAAATAAGAAAATATTTTTTTTATAACCCCTCAGATGGGAGTTAACAAATAGAAAAACCTCTAAAAACTTGATAAATACGTTCAATATAACAATATTACAAATTTAATTACATGATAGTGTTGAAATTTTATTAATTAGGTACAAATCATGACTTATGAGCAGCAATATATACATTTATAATAAATAGATTCCGAGTATTAGTCCGAGTTTTGGCGATTTCCAAGTCCGAAATTATTGCTCCTCGCTCCAAGCTCCCCAACCGAGTAGGACCGAGGAACGATTTCGATTACTTTGGTATTACCTTTTCTTCAACGGGATGAAAGTAGTCGCAGACGAACCCCATGTTCAAATTCTTTTTCGGTCGGGCCTCCCATCGTGGCAACGGTTATGCTAGTATAACAATATTACACACTTAATTACATGATAATGTTAAATTTTTTAATTTTAATTAGATATAAATCATGACTTATAAACAACAAATCTCTAATAAATAGATTCCAAATATTAGACAGAGTTTTGACGCTTTCTAAGTCCGTACTTATTGCTCTTCTTCCAAACTCCACAACCAAGTAGGACCGAAAAACTATCTCGACTACTCTATACCGCTGTCAGATTTCACAACTTAATTAATTAAAATGGATCCCAAAAAACATATTAACATATTGAAAAATTATAAAAAGTAGGAATGTTTTGCAATTGGCCCTGAAGTAATCTCTAAGATGTCAAATCAGTTTGGCCAAAACCTTTGCATGTGGGGGCAAGCTTGATGGTACCAGTAAATAATTATGTTGAGAAGGAAATTTGGAACACCATGCATGTCGTGTCGGAGTTGTATTTGGCCTAATAAACAATGGTGGGTTGCAAGTAAATAAAGTGATGACGAAGATGATTAAAATATAGAGATCTATTTTGTTGCTTAACGGCATGAACCTATATTTAAATAACATTGTACCGTAAACACCTATGATTAAAGCATAAATAAGTATATCCTCTATGAATGCAACTAATATACCTAATTAAAATTAAAAATTTGTTATCCTCTATGTGCATTTTAACATAAATAAGTATATCCTCTATGTGCATTTTAACATAAAAATTTGTTATCCTCTATGAACGCAACTAATACACCTATATTATAAAAATGCACATAAATTAAAATCTGACAGTTTAGAAATACACGTACGCCTAACATAACTTAAAATTGACTGCTAACAGCAGCATACAAGCTTTAGTTGTACTTTTATGCACTCCTACTCTCAGATTATAGTTTTAGGGTTTGCTTTATAATGAGAAATCCGAAGGCTAATTCTATTTCTTCAGAAGTAAAAGTCATTCTCAAAAATTATAGTAAACAAGTAACAGGATACATAACTGAATGGAGATTGATCATGAACACAGCCAGACCGAGTGGGAGCAAATCAGCAAATGTAGTGAGTGTCACTGTAGGAATACTATAAATAAAATATTAATTGGATGATCCATAATTGGGAGTGCGACATTACAATATAATTAGGTTAGACTCTCATTCTGTCTCAAGTAGGTAGTAGTTTAGTGTATGTGGTTGATGACAACAAGTAACTAGTAGATAATGCGACAGATTGATGTCTACATTTTTATTTTAGTTTTGATCGACTGATGTTTACATTATTGGGTTACAGATTAAAAAATTATAGATCGTGGTGAGATTAGAGATGCCATTTGGTGTATGCAATCTAACAGGAGGGGGAGATGAAAGCTACGTTTTGTGTCCAAGTTCGATCTTGTATTCATGTTTCACCACTTAGTTCTTCTCTTTTTTTTTTTAATCAAAACGACAGCATCAATCTTCTTATCAACAACAACACCAACTAGCGGCAGCGGCAAACAAAAACCTGACGCGCTGCTGCTTATCACCCTCAGTGTCCAACCCATATCATGTCAATTCATTACCTCTTGTTTGTCAACTGGTAGTAGAGTTAGGACAATAATTTTGGATATAATTTCTTCTCCATTTTCATTGTAAAGAAATGAAGTGCTATATGTCCCTTTTTCTATTTTTGAGGTTTATTTGTATTTTCCTTTATATTTGATTCACCCCCCAGTGTCAAAACGTGATTAGTTTGGCACAGAAAGTATTTTAGAGGCTCAAACTTGGATCATTCAAGTTCACGTTCGACGAAAAAGTTTGATAGAATAGAGTGGCCTTTTCTTATTAATGTAAATTTGATAGAATGGAGTGGCCTTTCCTTATTAATGTATTGAAAAAATTTGGCTTCTCAGGCCATTGGTGTGAGCTGATATTTCAATGTATTAGTACCACTTCTATCTCTGTTTTGTTAAATGGCTCTCCATGTAAGACGTACAAACCTACTAGGGGATTAAGAGAAGGGGATCCTTTATCCCCTTATCTTTTTATCATCTGTATGGACACGTTTTCTAGATATCTTATCCAAGCCAAAGAAAATCAGTTGATACATGGTTTTAAGGTTACTAATGATGCCCCCTCAGTCTCGCACCTCCTTTTTGCTGACGACTTGCTTGTTTTCACCAAGGCTAGCCATGAGGAGACTGATAATCTTATGTCTCTTATTAAAGATTTTGGTCACATTTCAGGGCAAGTAATCAATTTTCAAAAATCAGGTTGCTTTTTTAGTAAGAATCTTCATCCTGATATTTGTGTTTCTTTAATAAGATCTCTTAAGGTTAAAAAGCCTAATTTGATTCGGGGCCAAAACTTTTAATTGGGGCCCTTGCACTAGTGGACAAAAAAGGTCACCCAATCCTAATTTGGGTCACCCCTCAAAAAAATATTTTCTAAACGGCTAAAATGCCCTAAGTGATTAGTATTAAGAATTAATGAAGTTGATTAGTGTGATAATTGTGTTTACATAAAAATCAGTTTTTGGGATTAAATTTTTGGGATTTTTTTTTTGTTGGGGTTTTTATGTTTTGAGAAGAAGAAGAGGAGTTTTGAGAGGAAAAACTAGGGTTTTTAGAAATGAGTGATTCAAGTGGAGGGAAAGAGGTTTTCGAAGGTTCAAACAACAACCATGATCTTGTTGATGGTAAGATTGTATCAAATAATCCTATGGATTGGATGTTTGATGAAGAGATGTTAATGGAGGAAGCCATGAAAAATGGTGGAAATGAAGATCCTACTGCTCAAAATGAAGGAACCAATCCTCAAAATGAAGAACCCGGAGCTCAAAACAATAAGATAAACTTCTGTTTATGGGTAAAAATCGTTTCTGCCGATTTCGGTAAATTCGGTAGGTGAGTGAGAAACTGATTCAAACCCTAAAAAAATGTGATGCACGTGAGCACTTTATAGATTCGAGAGATCAATCTTTACAAGTCCGGCCTAAACCAAGAAATGGTCGTTCCGGACTTGCTTCGGTCACAAAGTGGAGGAGAAGGGTTGATTTGGGGAGGGAAGCAAAGAAAGGTGTTGAGACCGAGAGTAGTTACGGGAGAGTAGTATCTCGACTTGTATCGTAAAGTAAAAGCTTGGGAAGCTTGCAAGAGATGGAAGCTTTTGGGGAGAGCTTGCAAAGTTGCCTTTCGAGAGTGTAGTATTTTTCTCCGACCGAGACTTGTTTTCGGTGGAAATAGGTAAGACCTATTTATACAAGTCGAGATTGAAACGTACCCTGGCCTCATGAAGGAAGAGAGTAAAGGGTGAAATAATGGGAGGAGGTGGTAACCGCATGGTTTAACGGGCGAAAACGTTTTCACCATTATTTCCTCTTTTATTTGACCGCTTTATTCCTTTTCACGCTTTCTTAATGTGAGCGTAGTGTACCGCATGCCGTGACCGCCAAACCAAAAACCTAAAGAAGCATCCCCAGTTTGTGTCGATGTCTCGAGTGTTGGTTGCATCTTGAGTGCAAGTGGCGCCTGTAGTAGTGGCGCGTGTGGCATGTGCCAATGGCATGTGCGGAATGCCTTGGTGGTAGGTTGCACGGTTTGCAAGTTAGGTTACCAAGCGTGTGTGTTTGGCATGTGCGGAATGCCTTGGTGGTAGGTTGCACGGTTTGCAAGTTAGGCTATCAGCGTGTGTGTTTGGCATGTGCCAATGGCTCGTGCGGCCATGTTGACCTAGTTGCAAGTCTTGCAAGCCTAGGGCGCTATGTTTGGCGTGGGCCAAAGGCATAGCGGCTTGAAGTATGGCTTGCGACACATGTTGGCATGTGCGGCCATGTTGACCTAGTTGCAAGTCTTGCAAGCCTAGTGGCGCTATATTTGGCGTGGGCCAAAGGCATAGCGGCTTAAATATGGCTTGCGACGTGTTGGCATGTGCCTATGGCACGTGCGCCATGTTGACCTAGTTGCAAGTCTTGCAAACCTAGGGCGCTATATTTGGCGTGGGCCAAAGGTATAGCGGTTTGGAAATTTGGCATTGTTGCCATGGTGCGCAGGGTGCGGCTTGGAAATATGGCTTACGGCACGTTTTAGCATGTGCCAATGGCACGTGCGGCCATGTTGACCCAGGTTGCAAGTCTTGCAAACCTAGGGCGCTATGTTGGGCGCGGGCCAAAGGCATAGCGGCTTAGAAATATGGCTTTGCAAGACGTGTTGGCATGTGCCAATGGCACGTGCGGCCATGTTGACCTAGTTGCAAGTCTTGCAAACCTAGGGCGCTATGTCACGTGGGCCAAAGGCATAGCGGCTTGGAAATATGGCTTGCGGCACGTGTTGGCATGTGCCAATGGCACGTGCGCCATGTTGACCCAGTTGCAAGTCTTGCAAACCTAGGGCGCTATGTTGGGCGCGGCCAAAGGCATAGCGGCTTAGAAATATGGCTTGCGGCACGTGTTGGCATGTGCCAATGGCACGTGCGCCATGTTGACCTAGTTGCAAGTCTTGCAAACCTAGGGCGCTATGTTGGGCGTGGGCCAAAGGCATAGCGGCTTGGAAATATGGCTTGCGACACGTGTTGGCATGTGCCAATGGCACGTGCGGCCATGTTGACCTAGTTGCAAGTCTTCCAAACCTAGGGCGCTATGTTGGGCGTGGGCCAAAGGAATAGCGGCTTAGAAATATGGCTTGCGCTACGTGTTGGCATGTGCCAATGGCACGTACGGCCATGCGACCTAGGTGCAAGTCTTGCAAACCTAGGGCGCTATGTTGGGCGTGGGCCAAAGGCATGGCGGCTTAGAAATATGGCTTTGCGGCACGTGTTGGCATGTGCCAATGGCACGTACGGCCATGTTGACCTAGTTGCAAGTCTTGCAAGCCTAGGGCGCTATATTTGGCGTGGGCCAAAGGTATAGCGTCTTGGAAATTTGGCATTGTTGCCATGGTGCGTTGTGGTGCGGCTTGGTTTGGCATTGTTGCCGTGGTGCGCAAGATGCGGCTTGGTTTGGCATTGTTGCCATGGTGCGCGAAGATATGCGGCTTGGTTTGGCATTGTTGCCATTGTCTTGTGCAGATGCGGCTTGGTTTGGCATTGTTGCCATGGTGCGTAGGGTGCGGCTTGGTTTGGCATTGTTGCCGTGGTGCTAAAGTATGCGGCTTGGTTTGGCATTGTTGCCATGGTGCGCAGTGTGGCGGCTTGGTTTGGCATTGTTGTCGTGGGCGCGCAAAGATGCGCTTGGTTTGGCATTGTTGCCATGGTGCGCAGATGCGGCTTGGTTTGGCATTGTTGCCATGGTGCAAAGCGATGCGGCTTGGTTTGGCATTGTTGCCATGGTGCGCAGATGCGGTTTGGTTTGGCATTGTTGCCATGGTGTTAAAAAAGATGCGGCTTGGTTTTGGAATTAGGTTCGCGTTGAAAACCCTAATCCGGTATTTTGAAAAAATACCCCTATTAATTGTTTACACCGAGTTAAATGCTCTTAGTTAATGTGTTGCGGGTAACACTAGGTCATGGTTTTTTACGATTTTATCCTTTGTCTAAAAACCACCATCAACATTAAGTCCCCCCGCTTAGCTCCGGAATGTGGGCTTTGTTGCGAGGTAAGCATAAGATGGTGACAAAATATTAACAAAGAAACCGTAAAGAGAATTGAGGGAGGCTTGCCCGACCTTCTATAAATAGGATTTGGAATCCATGCCTCCGGTAGTTTTGCACGAATAGGAGGCTGGCACAATTGGTGGTCCCTGCGCAGCTGGGGCGACGTTGGGAAGTTGGCGTGAGTTGGGAAACTGAGTGTGCTAGCTGGTGGGACCGGCGCAAAGTGTAGAAGCCGTGCGTGCTTGCAGGTCGGCGCAATTGGTGGGGCCGGTGCATCTTGGAAACCGTGCTTGTAGGCGTGACTTGGGCGACATTGGGAAGTCGCACCCTTTGTGGGCCCGTTTCTTGCACGCGTGATTTTGGTAAAAGGGAAATCCTCCCCTATTTCAAAGTCTTCACGCATATATATATATATAAACCCCCTTTCTCCCCATCCTGCGCTTTATTCCTTCCTCTTTTCATACTAGCGACAAAGAGAAACCGGCCTGTGTATGTCTTCGAGTACTTTTTTTCTTTTTTCTTTTCACGTAGGTGTAAACCTTAAGAGTAGGCGCTCCCACAATCCTTGCATATGATTTCTTGGCGTGCCTCTTGTAGAAAATATTGTATGTATGCGACCAAGGGAAATACTGCATATATTGTTTGAACCCGTAGGAAATATTGCATATATGAATTTTCGGTCCTGAAAGAAATATTTGAACCCTGAAGAAAATACTGCGTGTGTATTTTGAACCCGAATAAAATACTGTGTATATAGTCTTGAACGCGAATAAAATACGTCCTCCTTCCCCTTTCTTTTTTTTTTTTTTTGTTGTTGGGTATGATTATGTGTCGTGAGATAACTTCGTCTTTCTCTGTTTGTTTTGTGTGAGATATCTTATTACCAAATTGTTATGAAGGAATTCGATAAGATGTTACCTCCGAATCAAATTTCACTTCGCCGAAGGATGCTCATAATTCCAAACCGAACACGGATGATGAATTCTTCACTAGAGCCCTTGCCCCCGCTCGAAAGAATCACCTGTGTTTCGTGCCAATTTTGCTAACCGGTGGTGAGGATGAAAGGAAGACACGTTCGGTTTGCCCAGAGAGAGCACCATTCGGTTGTCTCCATAAAGGGGTGTATTCTTCTTCCAACATTGACTTCCAGGATGTGTCAAAGCCTATTGCGTTCTTTGATAGATGGGTTGAGTTCATGGTGAGCAAGGAGCATATAAATACCAACTTGACTCGAGCGCAGTCATTGATCTTTGTCAAGACTTCAAGTAAATCTCCAGATTAGGAAGGATATCCCAGCTTGGTTGCTTTCATCTCCAGATGGTGTTCGGACACCCATACAATTATATGTCGATGGGGCGAGATAACTTTCTCCTTGGAGAGTGTGGCTCTCTTGTTGAATCTTCCGAGAATCGGAATCTTAAAATCCAATTATCTAAAAGTGAGGTGAAGATGCGGGATGACCTGGCCGCTAAGTTGGGGATTTTGCTCGGAAAGACTCCATTGAGAAGTCGAAGGATTACGCCAGGAAAGAGGATGAAAGGTGTCCTTACGGTTGGTGGATATCTCAATGGTTTCGAGACGAGTTGGAGCCCGAACAGAAAAGTTGATCTTCATGTCGCCGCATTTTTGGCTCTCTCGGTTGTCCAGAGACATTTTTGATGATGATGTTCGGCAAGAAAGGAATAAGACAGGAGTTGTTAGCGATTGCCGTGAAGTTGGCAAAGGGTGAAGTTCTTCCCATTGGCATTTGTTCCTTGGTTCCCCGTATGTGCATCCGGATCACCTAGTTGCGAACATGCAAGTTTCGAATGGTTTCATGAAAGTGGATTCGTATGTGCACGTTGCTTTTCCGCAAGTCCGGCTATGGGAGCACTTTGAGAAGTATGCTCCGAAACCGCCGCCTTCGCTTCCCATGAGTTGGGGTGGCTCTGAATTCTTCGATGGGTGAACAAAGCGCCCAAGAGTTGGCGTGAGCTTGGTTAGTTTTCTTGAAAAGTTGCATGAAATCAATTTTCGTCCATGGGGGCCGGTCCATAAGTCGGTGACTCAAATTGACACTTTTGCTTCGCTCCGCTCATGTCTTTGTCTTCCGATGACGCTTTGAGCGTTGGTGAAAAACTGTTCATTCAAAGCCGCTTGCCCGGTTATATGCCGTCTTTCTTCGTGGGGTCTTTCCGGATAGCTTCTTACAATATTGACCGTGCCGCTCGTCACATGGGTTTCGATCAAGGTGCCTCTTGTTTACCTACAGTGATCCCTAAGGATTCATTGCGTGTCGCCCTTGACGCGGTGACACTCTTAAGCCGGGTATCCGTCTTTCCTTCTTTCAAATGGGAAGAGTAACTTCGACGACCTTCGGCTATAATGAGTTTTGGTGCGACGAGTTTACTATGATCCGAGATTTTGTGAATAACGTGTGGAAAACGTTCGTTTCAAACCTTCCCCAAAGCAGATTCGAAAGAGTATCCAATGTTGAGAGATCCCAAGCAAAAGTTGCCTAACAATTCTGGAAGCCCCCGTGCCAAGGAACGGAGAACAAAGAATCGTCTTGGCGTGTTCTGGACGGTTTCACAAGATCCTCCCACGGCTCTTGTGTCTTTCGTTTCTTCCAATAACTGTGTATGTGTCGCCTCTTCATTGGTTTGTCTCAAAACACGTGAATTTTGGCTGAGAATATGTGTCTTGTTTCCTTCAGGGCTTCGGTAATGTTCATGCTTTCGCCGCTTCTCGTGCGTTGCGGGGAGGCGGCAATTTCTTCAAAGAACTCCAAGAGATTGAGCCTTCTCATAGCGATGATGAGTCGAGAGAGAAGAAGGTTCAACAAGTGAGAGTGATTCCTCCGAAGACTGGTTCATTTTGAAGTGGTTAGGTGGAGTTACGCACTTCTTTTCTTTGTCCCTTTTGTTTCCTCTTTTGGGAAATATCCGACTCGAGTTCGCAGGAGGAATCGGTTTGAGGATGATTCGGGGTAGAGCCGCATGAAAACTTTGCCTTTGGTGACCACCGCCGGTGACTTGGAGATGGCGTTAGCCAATTGTCGGGCATAGATGTGGCTCAAACGACGGATGATTCTCTCGATGGTTGTTGCCGTAGACATGGAGGAAAACCCTCGCGAGTCGTGAGGCCGATGCGGCGCCATTTTGATCCTCCGTACTTGGTTCCTTATCCGGTCATGTCTGGTTGGCGGCTTGGCGTGCCTGGCTAAGCACGAGGCGTTGTACACCGTAATGCGGGAGAAATACGGACATATGGCTACAACCAAGAAAGTCGGGTAGTCGATTTGCGCTGGTTAAGCGTGTGGAAGAGGCTTTATCTTCCATCGAGGACATGCGTGAGGTGACCGGGTCACACCGTTTCGAAGACGTTATTGCCGACCGGGAGCACCATCGCGACGTGTGCATAGAAAATGACTTCAACACTTCGTGGTTTGTCGAAGGCCTTCAGAGATCCAAAAGTTGAAAGATGCAGCAGTCGAAAGCCTTTCCGCCGAGGAGATTGCTCGACAGAGGTAGAACTCGAAAAACTTTCCAAGATGTTGACTAGGAAGAGAGCGGCTCTTGAAGATGCAAAGTTGACCTTCTCCAAGAAGAACAGGACCTCTGTTGGATGATTTTCCTTGAATGTTTCTCCGTTAAACTTTCATTTAGGTTCTTTTTTTTTGAAAGACATATTGGATGTCCGGTTCAAAACTTGACCTTTGATAGGCAATTTGGTAGCTTTTTAGGGTATTGGATTATTTGGGATGAATGGTTTTGATAATATGACTCGATTATGTTTTGGGAAAGGAATATTGCTTTTATGAAAGTGTGTGCTAGCAATAGACATAAGACTCAGGTAGACGACGGTTTACTAAGAACCTAAAAATAGATTGTATATCTTGCCCGATCTGAATTTACTCACTTCATAGGTTTTGCGAACACGCCCCTCTCCATGTAAAAGGCGGTTCTTGCCGGTGGCTTGGCTTTGTAGCATCGCCTGACAAGTACCCGATTCTTGGTAGCGTCTTGGCGAGTCCCCGGTTTTCGGGTGTAGTTTTAACAACCGATAACCGGGTTGTTCGAGTCTGGTGAGTCGCAAGTCCCCAATTGCTGGTAGCGTCTTGCCGAGTCCCCGCTTTTCGGTGTAGTTTTAACAACCGATAACTTAGGGTTGTCCGAGTTGGACCGAGTCACAAGTCCCCAATTCTTTTGTAGCGTCTTCAACCAGTCCCAGTTTGGTGTAGTTTTACAACCGGTAACCGGTCGTCTGGCGGTTGATTCGGATCGAGTCGCCTTCCCTACCATCTTGACATCTCGGGTCGAAAAACGAGATCGACAGCCCGACATTGTAGCCGATAGATCGATCCTCCCGTTGTGGTCGCCAATTGTTTATGGGTAAAAATCGTTTCGCCGATTTCGGTAAATTCGGTGTAGGCGAGTGAGAAACCGATTCAAACCCTAAACAAATGTGTCGCACGTGAGCACTTTATAGATTCGAGAGATCAAAAGTACAAGTCCGGCCTAAACCAAGAAATGGCCGTTCAGACTTGCTTGATCACAAAGTGGAGGAGAAGGGTTGATTTGGGGGAGGGAAGCAAAGAAAGGTGTTGAGACCAGAGTAGTTCCTGGAGAGTAGTTCTCGACTTGTATCGAGAAAGTAAAAGCTTGGGAAGCTTGCAAGAGATGGAAGCTTTTGGGAGAGCTTGCAAAGTTGCCTTTCGAGAGTGTAGTATTTTTCTCCGACCGAGACTTGTTTTTCGGTGGAAATAGGTAAGACCTATTTATACAAGTCGAGATTGAAACGCACCCGGCCTCATGAAGGAAGAGAGTAAAGGGTGAAATAATGGGAGGAGGTGGTAACCGCATGGTTTAATGGGTAAAAACGTTTTCACCATTATTTCTCTTTATTTGACCGCTTTATTCCTTTTCACGCTTTCTTAATGTGAGCGTAGTGTACGCCGCATGCCGTGGACCGCCAAATCAAAACCCTAAAGAAGCATCCCCGGTTTGTGTCGATGTCTCGAGTGTTGGTTGCATCTTGAGTGCAAGTGGCGCTGCTAGTGGCGCGTGTGGCATGTGCCAATGGCATGTGCGGAATGCCTTGGTGGTATGTTGCACGGTTTGCAAGTTAGGTTACCAGCGTGTGTGTTTGGCATGTGCGGAATGCCTTGGTGGTAGGTTGCACGGTTTGCAAGTTAGGCTATCAGCGTGTGTGTTTGGCATGTGCCAATGGCTCGTGCGGCCATGTTGACCTAGTTGCAAGTCTTGCAAGCCTAGGGCGCTATGTTTGGCGTGGGCCATGGCATACGGCTTGGAAGTATGGCTTGCGACACGTGTTGGCATGTGCCAATGGCACGTGCGGCCATGTTGACCTAGTTGCAAGTCTTGCAAGCCTAGGGCGCTATATTTGGCGTGGGCCAAAGGCATAGCGGCTTAGAAATATGGCTTGCGGCACGTGTTGGCATGTGCCAATGGCACGTGCGGCCATGTTGACCTAGTTGCAAGTCTTGCAAACCTAGGGCGCTATATTTCGCGTGGGCCAAAGGCATAGCGGCTTGGAAATATGGCTTGCGGCACGTGTTGGCATGTGCCAATGGCACGTGCGGCCATGTTGACCTAGTTGCAAGTCTTGCAAACCTAGGGCGATATGTTGGGCGTGGGCCAAAGGCATAGCGGCTTGGAAATATGGCTTATGGCACGTGTTGGCATGTGCCAATGGCACGTGCGGCCATGTTGACCCAGTTGCAAGTCTTGCAAACCTAGGGCGCTATGTTGGGCGTGGGCCAAAGGCATAGCGGCTTGGAAATATGGTTTGCGACACGTGTTGGCATGTGCCAATGGCACGTGCGGCCATGTTGACCTAGTTGCAAGTCTTGCTAACCTAGGGCGCTATGTTGGCGTGGGCCAAAGGCATAGCGGCTTAGAAATATGGCTTGCGGCACGTGTTGGCATGTGCCAATGGCACGTACGGCCATGTTGACCTAGTGCAAGTCTTGCAAACCTAGGGCGCTATGTTGGCGTGGGCCAAAGGCATATCGGCTTAGAAATATGGCTTGCGGCACGTGTTGGCATGTGCCAATGGCACGTACGGCCATGTTGACCTAGTTGCAAGTCTTGCAAGCCTAGGGCGCTATATTTGGCGTGGGCCAAAGGTATAGCGTCTTGGAAATTTGGCATTGTTGCCATGGTGCGTGAGGTGCGGCTTGGTTTGGCATTGTTGCCGTGGTGCGTGAGATGCGGCTTGGTTTGGCATTATTGCCATGGTGCGCAGTGGTGCGCTTGGTTTGGCATTGTTGCGTGGTGCAGTGAAGATGGATTGGTTTGGCATTGTTGCCATGGTGCGCAGTGGTGCGCTTGGTTTGGCATTGTTGCCGTGGTGCGCGAAAGATGCGGCTTGGTTTGGCATTGTTGCCATGGTGCTTAGTGATATGCGCTTGGTTTGGCATTGTTGCCATGGTGCGCGAAGATGCGGCTTGGTTTGGCATTGTTGCCATGGTGCGCAGTGGTGCGCTTGGTTTGGCATTGTTGCCGTGGTGCCGCAAAGATGCGCTTGGTTTGGCATTGTTGCCATGGTGCGCGGTGGTGCGGCTTGGTTTGGCATTGTTGTTGGTGGTCAGATGATATGCGGCTTGGTTTGGCATTGTTGCCATGGGTGCGCTAAAGATGCGGCTTGGTTTGGCATTGTTGCCATGGTGCGCAGATAAGACGGCTTGGTTTGGCATTGTTGCCATGGTGCGCAAGATATGCGGCTTGGTTTGGCATTGTTGCCATGGTGCGCAAAAGATGCGGCTTGGTTTTGGAATTAGGGTTCTCGCGTTGAAAACCCTAACTGGTATTTTGAAAAAATACCCCTATTAATTGTTTACACCTGAGTTAAATGCTCTTAGTTAATGTGTTGCGGGTAGCACTAGGTCATGGTTTTTTACGATTTTATCCTTTGTCTAAAAACCACCATCAACAACTTCATATGCTCTTCAAATTGTCTGAATGGTGCTCCAAGTGGTCAATTCATGGTCACTATAAAACTACTCAGAGTGAGGGTCGTTATAGTCGGGTGTTGTATACGCCAACGACCCTAAAGAGTCGTCATACTGTTGACACACATGGCAACGACTCTAACCTGCAACTTTTAATGGTGATGAAAAATTGTCAAGGTGGTGTGTTAAACCATGACGAATGTTTATATTGTTCACCTAGAGTCGTTAGTTGATTCGTTTAATACCTAGACGACTCTCAAATCCAAACTCTCTGTATAAAAAGGCAAGTTATTGTGTGTTTGAGTCGTCATAGGGATATTCTGATATACTGACGACCCTAACCAACCATTTATAATGTTCACCTAGAGTCGTTAACAAATAACAAAGGGTCGCCATTTTCAACCTAATACGGTAACGACTCTATTCTAGGTCAAAAAATGATGAAGTAGCAGAATTAGGGTCGTCATCTTCATCCTAATACACTAACGATTTTTCATAGAATCTGCATGCAAATGAAAAGTCCTTAGGGGTTTTCATTTCGATACTAACGACTCTTACACTGAAATTTCGATACTAACGAATACAAGGTGGGTTTAAGTTCATATACCTTCTAATTGGAGCCATAGATTTCTTGGGTTTTGATTTTTGGCGACGTTTACGCGATGAATAGGTTGAAGAAAAAAAATTTCTTCAAAATAGTCGTTAATGGTGGTGGTGGACAAGAGAACAGGGAGGAGAGGAAGATGAAGAAGAGAAGCCTAATTAAGGTTAACTGATTTTTAATGTTTAGTTTTAGGTAAGGGTAAAATAGTATTTTCATAGTCGGATTAATAGGCCCCTGATAATTTTGGGGTGCAAATAAAATTTGTTGGCCCCCAATTAAAAGTTTTGGCCCCCAATCAAATTAGGTTTAAAAGATAGGCCTAGATGACAAATACTTAGGCATCCCATTATTCATTGGTGGATCTAAAAATCAAGCTTTTTCCCATCTTGTTAATCACTTTGATAGGAAAGTTCCCAACTGAAAGGGTAAGAACTTAACACAAGCTGGCCATACTGTGATGGTTCAAAATGTTTTGAGATCTTCCCCCATTTATCACATGAATACATTCCGCTTACATGATAATCTCATTCATAAAATGGATCAAAAACTGCGAGACGTTTGGTGGGGGAAGAATAACCCAGGTGGGATTTATCCCAAAAACTGGAACAACATATGTACTCATAAATCGCAGGGAGGTCTAGGGTTTAAAAATCTAAAAGTATTAAATATTTCTTAACTTGCTAAGACAACCTGACGTTTGATTCATTCTCCTGATGCTCTATGGGTTCGTATATTGAAATGCAAACATTTGAAGATTTGTCACCCTCTTCGTTATGTTAAATCTCATAATTGTTCTTCGGTTTGGAATAGCTTATGTATTGGTTAAGAAATTTCTTAAAAAACATTTTATGTGGGAAGTTCGAAATGGAACCAATATTCTTGCTTTTAGGGACAACTAGATTTATCAACAGTCCGACCCTCTATGTTGTCCCAACCCTAACCATGATTATAAGGTTAGTGAATTCATCAATCCCTCTACAGGTACTTGGAATCAGGAAATGATTGACTCTTTTTTCACCCCTGAAAACTCTAGTAAGATTCTAAACACTAGAATTCCTATATCTGGTTCAGATAGGTTGATTTGGCCTCACACTAAGAATGGTTTATTTACCGTTAAATCATGCTACAGAGTTATTTCTAATACTTCTAGCAGCAATACTCAGATTCCAGTCACGGATACTAGATATCAATCTATTTGGAACTTGCCAGTCTTACCTAAGATTCAGTTATTTTTGTAGAAATGCTATGAGAATATATCACCTAGTCATAATCCTAACCATGATCTCATTTGTAGCATGTGTGATAACCATGAATTTGAATCTGCTGAGCATATTATTTTACATCGCAATTTCTCTATCTCTATGTGGAATTTGGTTCCATGGGGCAGTCATGTCTTTCAGCTTGCTAACTCATCTATCTCCATTAAGGATTGGGTGAAAGATCTTCTTGATAGTAAAATGCCTACAGATCTTAAAATGTGCTATCAACACTACAACATAGAGTATTTGGAGAGATATATGCATGTATGTTTTTCAGGTTTTGAGACTGAATAAGGAAACCACTGCTAGGCAGTCAGTTATAAGCTAGTCAATGATATGCTGATAACTACTTCTGCCCAATCTAATGTTGCTTCTATAAACAATGCTATCTCCAGCAACATAAGATATCCTGTCACTGATTCTTTGCCCTCTGAATGTGTTTTAAATTACTATGATGCTTCTTATAACACAGACACTAACAGTGCTGGTCTTGGAATTGTGTCATATTGTTTGGCAAGTCAATATAATGGATGCAAAGTCCAACCAACAGTAACTAGGGACGCAGAGGAAGCTGAAAGCCTTGCAGTTTTGGAGGCAATCAGATGGGCGAAGAATAGAACCTTAGAGAAGATCTGCATCCTAAGTGACTCTAGTAATTGCATTTCCTATTTACAAAATAAAAGCTACCAGATTAGTTGGTACAATAGTTCGATTGTAGTTGATTGTTCTTCTTTGTTAAGTTCTTTTCAGTTTGTTGAATTTCAAAAAATTTCTAGAAACCTTATTGGGCCTGCTGACAATGCAGCCAAATATTGTAACAAGAACAGAGTGATGGGTGAATGGCTAGATAGCCAACCTCATTTTATCAATGACAATTCTGTACTCTGAATTTTTCAATGAAAGTCTTTTTCTATCAAAAAAAAAAAAGATCACGTTCAACGATAGCTTGACTCCCTATTTAAATTAACACTTCAGGCAACGCTTTTACTTGTAGGGTTTCTCTCTTCCTAGTCAGTCTAGTGAATTTCACTACGGGAAAAACAGTGATCAACTACTCTTGAAAAGAGTTGTCATACATCTACGACGACGTTTATCGATAGGTTGCATAAGGGGGGTTGTAGAAGATCCTCAATTCTTTACAACTCTTGCCTAAAGTCGTAAACATAGTTGTCGTTTAGTTTTGTACAATGCTTGCTTCGGCCAGAATGTCTTTGAAATTTTCCTCTTGATGCCTAACATAACTCTTACCTGGGTTGTGAAAATAACTCCTACACTACACTTGTTGTAGTTGTAGAAAATTTGTTAACAACTATGGCTAGAGTTGTGTATGAATTCTTTGACAACTATGATTAGAGTTGTATGTCATTTCCTTGACAACTTTTGTTTGAGTTGCAAGTCACTTCTTTGACAACCTTTCATAGCAGTTGTGTTTATTTTTCATTTGTGAAAAAAATATATTGAAATTGGTAACAAAGATTCAAAATATACCAAAGATTATTCAAATGTAAACCATCAAAATGTGACAAACATTAAAACACTTAGCTTGATCTTAGAACTCGAGCCCGCAAATTATTATAACCATTCTTACTTGTGAAACTATCAATAATCTACAATGTAATCATTTACCAAATTGAGACTCCAACAAGTTATCTTACACGAGAAACTCTAGCAACACCCATCTTCTTAACCTAGCTATCATAGGACCAAGACTAACAATCCTCACTGCCGTAAGACGCCATCATCTTCTCTTGTTGTGAGTCTCTAGATGCAACTTATTTAGACATTCAACCTGTGCGAAGCTATCTGCAATTCAGTGCTATTAACTCAAACCAAAAGCCTTCAAAGATACACAACCAAAGACCCATCATGTCATCCATTTCTTCATCACCGTAGTACCATGAGCGAGAACATCAACAACAAATCTTCAACTGCAATAAAGAGACCCATTGAATTCCTTTCGTTATGCCATTTGAGAAGCAACACTGGGTCAAAAAGTATAGAGCAGTGTGCCATCACGGTGGTATAATGGTGACAAAATGTACATGGGTGGGACTTTTACCATATCCTCAGTTTCGATAAAATTATGTCAAGATTTCGTACTTTGGATTTAGATCCTTAGATTGTGTAGTCAAATAGTATCTAAAAAGAAAAAGAAAAAAATCAAGTCTACAATAGATTGTATCTACAAAACTACCTTGATTCTTTGTCCAATGATACAACGATGCAGGTTCCCTTGGAAGATGAGTAAAAAGCCTTCGGGGAACTCCAGTTGGAACTTCCTTTGGAATAGTGAATGACATCGCTATCCACACCAAAACCATGAAAGGAACCCCATAGTTTGCAATAAGGCTTATGAGGAATCCTGCAATAAAGTTCGAAACTACATTTAGATTCCAAGTACTCTCAGGTAAGTACACAGTTAGATCACTGGATATTTTTCAAACCCTGTTCCGCAACGCCATGTGAAAATTAGTCCCAAGAAATCCATTTTTATATAGCCACTCAAATTGATATCTTTCATCATTTGGATTTTCAGCCTTTGGAATTGCAAATTCACCAACCATTCCCTGTAATTCAAAGTTGGGAAAAAAAAAAAAGTTAACAAAACTTTTGTTCATTAAAATATCCATCGGTTTTATTTGCCAAAAGAGAACTACTATTAGTCTTCTACCTTAATGGCCTCTTGGATGAAAAGAACTCAAACCAAAGCAATTCCTCCATTTTCTTGTCCGCACAATCACAATCAAAATACCGAGATTTCTCAACACATGATTCATATCAAACCCAAATCCAAGTTGAGAGTAAAATCCATGCTTGAATTAAAATTGATTTCATTTCCATTTACGCCGCAACATTGCTCATAAAACCACCATAACCAATCACCAGCTGAATTTAAGTCTTGATCTAGTCCTCTTTCGAGTCCTTCATCCACTGCATCAGTCACAACTTTGTTTGCCTTCGCACCGTTATTGACAGACCCAGCACCGAATTTCGCTGTTGACTGCCTCTTGTTCTTGGAAGCTTCTCGTCATTTTGTTGTTGAAAGCTTCTGCTGCTTGAGAGATTCTTGAAGTTCTAGTCTTTTCGACCTCATATTCAATTATCAGATACTGAAAACAAAAATTCACACAACATCTGAGAAATCTACTAAATACATACACTAAAAATTCAATAAAAACCCAAACAAAATTGTCTAAATTTATAGCAAACCCCCAATTTGTATACCCTAATTTCATTACAAAAGAAAAAACCCCAAATAATTTCTAAGTTCGAGACACCACCAAGAACACCAAATTATAATAAATTTACACCACGTAGGGATTCTTTAAATTCCAAAGAATGTAATTAAAAACCCCAAATAAATTCACAAAGAAAACTTCATCTTCCGAACTTCGACATCAATAGAAGACCAAATTTCTACAAAGAGTAGTAGCGTTTTTGAAGGGTTACCTGATATTGTTTAGGATTTGATTACGAGGCTTGATAGGTTCTTCTTCAACCACCACTTGAAAACAACCACCAGAACCCATCTCGGTTCCTTCTTTCTGTAATCGATTTCACCTGTAGTGCCGTCAAAATTTTCATCTCCAATTTCTTGTTCAGACCCTAACTATAATTCATCATCGATCTTGATTTCTAAGAAGAACAACACCAAATCCAAAAATTGAACCCATGATTAAGAAACTTTGATAAGAGATGCGTAAGATAATAAATTTTTCGTTGTTTATTCGTTTCTTCGGGGACGGAGAGGTATGGTTCAAGTTATGGCTAGGTTAGATGTTGAATGGGGTTTGAATTGAGATCAATCAAAAAAAAAAGAAATCAAATGAGTAGATTACAATTGAAGTTAGGTTTCATTTGATTTAGGGTTTCATTATTAAACACCCCATCTTAGATTTTCTCGAAGAGCGAGAGGAGAAGAAGATAGAGCAAAACGGAAGAAAGAGAAAATAGATAAGAATTAGAGTTCGAGTGGTGGTGGGTGATACAACCAAGAATGGAATGGACCAGATCTTTTTTATCCCCTCATACGGATTAATAAAAGATCTTGACGGTTGAGATCGTATTTGAGATGCACATACAGATTGGGAAATATGTGTTTCTCTTTGTGTTAATACGAACTCATGTTTTCGGTTTAATTATCAATCTTCGACATGAAAAAAAAATACAAAAAAATATTAATAAATTAAGGACATTGTTATCGACATTCTGATATAAAAAAATCCTAAAATGTATAATAATGAATCGGGAAAATGAAAATGAATTCGATAATTGTTGTGTTTCTTTGTGCTTTCTTTGTGTTTTTGTGCTTCCGGTTTGAATTTCGACTAGTCGTATAAGTCATGAAGTAATTTTGACAAGTCATATAGGTCAATAAATAGCTTTAGTTCACACCGGTAAACTTAGGTTATAAGATAACTAGAGATGGACCACGAAATTCAGGATGGTTCTGACTTTAAACTTAGCTGGATACATCATCAAAATCGATAAATATGAAGCTCATTGTTGATTCGAACTTCAAATGTAGTATAACAACATACAAACTATGATCCAAAAAGCTCTGGGAGGGTTCTGACTTCAAACTTAGCATGATAAATCATCGAAATCGATAAATATGAAGCTCAGTGTTGATTCGAACTTCAAATGTGGTATAACGACATACAAATTATGAACTTATAAGATTCGGGAGCGTTCTGACTTCAAAGTTAGCATGATACATCATCGAAATCGATAAATATGAAGTTCATTATTGATTTGAAATTCAAATGAGGTATATAACAATTGAACATCACAGAATTTCTCTTTCCCCGAAACCTTAAACAAACCCTATTCTGGCATATTGTATGCATACATTGGCTCCGGGATCGAAACCTGGATGGAAGTGGACTACAATAAGTCGGAAACTTGGTAAGAATGATGAGTTCATCCATTTACAGGTAAGATTCCTTTGGAATATTCCCAGAAACCTTAAACAAACCCTATTCTGGCATATTGTATGCATACACTGGCTCCGAGATCGAAACCTGGCTGGGAGTGGACTACTATATATAAGTCGGAAACTTGGTAAGAATGATGAATCCATCCATTTACAGGTAAGATTCCTTTGGAATATTCCCCTAAACCTTAAACAAACCCTATTCTGGCATATTGTATACATACACTGGCTCCGAGATCGAAACCTGGCTGGGAGTGGACTACTATAAGTCGGAAACTTGGTAAGAATGATGAATCCATCCATTTGGTGTAAGATTCCTTTGGAATATTCCCCGAAACCTTAAACAAACCATATTCTCGGCATATTGTATGCATACACCGGCTCCGAGATCGAAACCCGGGTCGGGAGTGGACTACTATAAGTCTAAACTTGGTAAGAATGATGAATCCATCCATTTACAGGTAAGATTCCTTTGAATATTCTTAAACCTTAAACAAACCCTATTATGGCATATTTTATGCATACAGTGGCTCCGAGATCGAAACCCGTCGGGAGTGGACTACTATAAGTCTGAAACTTGGTAAGAATGATGAATCCATCCATTTACAAGTAAGATTCCTTTGGAATATTCCCAGTAAACCTTAAACAAACCCTATTCCGGCATATCAGATGCATACATTGGCTCCAGATCGAAACCTCGGCTTCGGGAGTGGACTACTATAAGGCGGAAACTTGGTAAGAATGATGAATCCATCCATTTATAGGTAAGATTCCTTTGGAATATTCCCGAAACCTTAAACAAACCCTATTCTCGGCATATTGTATGCATACACCGGCTCCGAGATCGAAACCCGGGCCGGGAGTGGACTACTATAAGTCGGAAACTTGGTAAGAATGATGAATCCATCCATTTACGGGTAAGATTCCTTTGGAATATTCCCGAAACCTTAAACAAACCCTATTCCGGCATATTGTATTCATACACTGGCTCCGAGATCGAAACCTCGCTGGGAGTGGACTACTATAAGTCGGAAACTTGGTAAGAATGATGAATCCATCCATTTACAGGTAAGATTCCTTTGGAATATTCCCCGAAACTTTAAACAAACCATATTCTGGCATATTGTATGCATACATTGGCTCCGAAATCGAAACCTCGCTGGGAGTGGACTACTATAAGTCGGAAACTTGGTAAGAATGATGAATCCATCCATTTACAGGTAAGATTCCTTTGGAATATTCCCGTAAACCTTAAACAAACCCTATTCTCGGGATATCAGTATGCGTATTAACCGGCTCCGAGATCGAAACCAATTTGGGAGTGGACTACTATAAGTCGGAAACTTGGTAAGAATGATGAATCCATCCATTTACAGGTAAGATTCCTTTGGAATATTCCCCGAAACCTTAAACAAACCCTATTATGGCATATTGTATGCATACACTGGCTTCGAGATCGAAACCTGGCTGGGAGTGGACTACTATAAGTCGAAAACTTGGTAAGAATGATGAATCCATCCATTTACAGGTAAGATTCCTTTGGAATATTCCCAGAAACCTTAAACAAACCCTATTCTGGCATATTGTATGCGTATTAATCGGCTCCGAGATCGAAACCCGGGCTGGGAGTGGACTACTATAAGTCCGAAACTTGGTAAGAATGATGAATCCATCCATTTACTGAGTAAGATTCCTTTGGAATATTCCCAGAAACCTTAAACAAACCCTATTCTGGGATATTGTATGCGTACACTGGCTCCGAGATCGAAACCCGGGCCGGGAGTGGACTACTATAAGCCTGGAAACTTGGTAAGAATGATGAATCCATCCATTTACAGGTAAGATTCCTTTGGAATATTCCCCGAAACCTTAAACAAACCCTATTCTGGCATATTGTATGCATACACTGGCTCCGAAACCTGGTCGGGAGTGGACTACTATAAGTCGGAAACTTGGTAAGAATGATGAATCCATCCATTTACGGGTAAGATTCCTTTGGAATATCCCCGAAACCTTAAACAAACCTATTATGGCATATTGTATGCATACACTGGCTTCGAGATCGAAACCTGGCTGGGAGTGGACTACTATAAGTCGAAAACTTGGTAAGAATGATGAATCCATCCATTTACAGGTAAGATTCCTTTGGAATATTCCCAGAAACCTTAAACAAACCCTATTCTGGCATATTGTATGCATACACTGGATCCGAGATCGAAAACCTGTCCGGGAGTGGACTACTATAAGTCTGAAACTTGGTAAGAATGATGAATCCATCCATTTACAGGGAAGATTCCTTTGGAATATTCCCATAAACCTTAAACAAACCCTATTCTGGCATATTGTATGCATACATTAGCTCTGAGATCGAAACCTCGCTGGGAGTGGACTACTATAAGTCGGAAACTTGGTAAGAATGATGAATCCATCCATTTACAGGTAAGATTCCTTTGTAATATTCCCTAAACCTTAAACAAACCATATTCTCTGGCATATTGTATGCATACATTGGCTCCGAAATCGAAACCTCGCTGGGAGTGGACTACTATAAGTCGGGAACTTGGTAAGAATGATGAATCCAACCATTTACAGGTAAGATTCCTTTGGAATATTCCCCGAAACCTTAAACAAACCCTATTCTCGCATATTGTATGCATACACCGGCCCGAGATCGAAACTCGGCTGGGAGTGGACTACTATAAGTCTAAACTTGGTAAGAATGATGAATCCATCCATTTACAAGGTAAGATTCCTTTGGAATATTCCCGAAACCTTAAACAAACCATTTAAGGTAAGATTCCATCTAATATTCTCTCAAACCTTAAAAAACCCTCTTTAGATATTTTTACCCAATCTCAAAATGCCTAAATTTTTAGAATTTAGTGAGGGGTGTTAGAGAAAATAGTTTTTAGCGTATGAAAAAAATTAGGTATGAGATTTTTTTGCAAAAGTGGATAAAATCTAGAAAAGTGAGAAAAATTTAAAGAGAGTGTTTAACCCCCTACGACGACTCTTAAAGGGGGTTGTAAAAGGTTTATTTATCGGAAGTGAGAAAAATTTAACAGTAACCGGAGATCAAAATAATTTTTATGTAAGTGAGAATAATTTATGAAGTGAGAATTTTTTTGTGTAAGTGAATAAAATTTTGCGTAAGTGAGAAAAATTTAGCGGGAGTGTTTATACCTCTACGACGACTCTTAAGGGGTTGTAGAAGGTTTATTTATATTTTTCTTCTTATCTTTTCACTATTCCATCATTACCATCCATTTACATCATAACCGTCCATTTATTTTTTGTTCCTTAACATTTTTTTTTCTTATCACTTTTTTTATAAAAGTAGATGTAAAATATAATCAAACATGTAAATGTGGAAGGATGGTTGGAATACCGGACTTGGAAGGAAGAGGCTCGGTTCGACTCACCTTAGCCTCATTATTTTTTCAAATAAATTTTTATTTTTACAACTCTTATAGAGGTTGTGATTATAAATGACAAAAAAAAACAAAACTACCAACATTGTGAATCCGAAAGGATGGTTGATGACTTGTACTAACGCGTAGCAGCTTGTGTTCGAATCTCTCCAATGACTTTTGTCGAACCAATATTTTTTTTTATCTTCAACAACTCTTATGAATGTTGTTATATAGTAATTCACTATCTTTATGTTATGAGTTGTTAAAGTCTAAAGGTGGTCACTACTCTTTGCACACAAATGTTGTGGTTTTGATTCTCGTCACTACTCTTTGGTCCCGTTTGTCCTAAGAGTTGGACGTTTTTTAACTTTGACAACTATTATTTGGTAAAGGTAGTAAAACATGCCACCTTTCACAACTTTAAAAATATGAGTTGTAAAGTTACAGTTGTAGATAACTGTTTTTCCCTATAGTGTTTGGTAATGCTACGGCTTTTGTAAAAGCGATGTCTTTGTAAAAAAGTGATTAGGTGTTTGGTAAATAGATACTAAAAGTTAAGCGATTACAAAAATGATCAAATTGTGTTTGGTAAAATATAGGTTTACTTATTAGTTGTAACAAATGACAAAACAGACATAATATTTTAATATAGTTTTATTCTATTTTATGGGATTTAAATATATTAGATATTTTATATATATATTTTGAGTAACTATTTTTTATTATTAATATAACTTGGGATAAAAAAAATTATACTAAAATCAAATATTTACTAAATTTATACTATTTTTTATTTTATAATTATATTGGTTCTTATTTATTTTATTTTTTAATTAAAATGATATATAACCAAAAATTTGAAAGTGAAAATAATTATCTTTGAAGAATGTGACATAGTTTAAAATAACAACCTTTAAAGAATATTATGGAGAATATGAAATTAATTATCAAATATTTAAGGGAAATTTTGGTCATTTATATACTATAATAGGGATATAAAAGAAAAAATCATGCATTAAAATAAGGTGGGACCAAAGCTTATGCTTTTAGAACTTTTATAAGCTCCTCTCCCTAAGCTTTTAAAAATTGGGGTATTTTGGAAGTGCTTTTGGTTAAAAGCACCTTAAAAATATTTTACCAAACGCTAATATGAAAAATAATTACTAAGTATATTTTTTGAAAATGTTTTTCGAAAAATAATTAGCAAACTCAGCCTAAACCTTGAGTACGTGTTTCTTTTGAAAACAAAACTACGTAAAGCGGCAAACTGCTGCAGTAAATAAACGAAACAGCTAGGTATACATACATACACCTGTGTGAACAGCATGGAATTTACTTTTGGTCATGGGCATGGCAGACAGACAGTGACATAGGAGGAGTGTACTATGATACATATGATTCACATTATTGGGAGTGCGACATGCAATTATGTTGGGTATAATATACGTGGAGTCGACATGCAATTATGTTAGGTCAATTGATTGATGTTTACATTAACGAGTTACAAATACTCAATCATATACAGATAGAGATGACAAGGGGGTGATGATTCAGATGAAAGCTACGTGTTATGATGTCAAATTCGATGTTATATTCATTTTTCACCACCTAAGTATTTTTTTTTTTTTTGTTAGTTTGTGTGCATGAAAGTCTTGTACCTAAATTTATATATTAGCTTTTGGAATGATTTGGTTGGTTGTTGCATAGTTTGCTGTCTAATTCTGTATGCATGATTTGTTGTTTATGTATAATTGTGTGACTGTTTAGCCTGAATCCAAAAACACCTATCAAAAACGGAAAATGGGTCATTTGTCCAAAAAAAATTTAAAACATGATTAAATGGACGAGTAAAAATTATTATGGGTGAAATGGACACAAAGAAAATAGCAAGGATGAAACTGGATTCATCCTGGCTTAAACTTAAAAAATAGCGAGGATGAAACTGGATGCATCCTGATATAAATTAAAAATAAGAAAAAGAATTTGAAAATGTGTAGGATGAAACTGGTTACATCCAGGCTATTCTTACATTCTCGTCCATTTAAACAGTATCAAAATCTAAATGTCTTTTTCACCCTGAAATTATTGATTTTGATCTTTTTAACCAATTTTGTGTATCAAAAACCACTGCATCAATGTTCTTATCCACATCACCAACTAGCAACAACAATTGCAACAAACAAAAAACTGACTTTCTGTTGCCGCTGCTTATTACCCCTATGTCCAGCACCATATCGTGTCGATCCATTCCTCTCTCCATCTCTTCCATCTCAAGTATCATCATTTCACGAAAAATCATTGAGGCACAAAGAAGGAAAAATAAGTTAGTTTGGGAACATAATTTCAGAACGACTTCTTGAAATGAAAAATATTAGTACATGTTGTGAAGCAGATTCATTTTGCTTCCAACTTCTGTGATTGACTTTTTTTTCTAGAAAATTTTTGTTTCTAGCATTGGAACATCCACTTAATGTTTAGATCTATTTTGCTTCTTGTAACAGAAAATAACCTTATTTAGTTAGTGTCATAAGTTGAGTATCCAAGAAAGCATCAAAATATGATGAAAACCTAGGAAAGTAAAACCTTCATCGGTTCATCCCAAGAGTAGAAAGTACCATTTATGGCACAAGCAACCACACGAGCAGCATCCTATTGGATATTTTCAATATCTTAGAAAATAAAATGGTTTCTGTTTTGTTTTGCCGCTATGACGGGGAAGTGTTCTGTGTTGGATAAACACAATGGATGTTAGTTGGAGATGAAGAGACACCTTTAATAGGTGTGATGGTTCATAAAAGAAAACCATTCCCAATAGACACCTTATGTGTCTTTTAGAAGTGAAGAGGCATCTCTAATAGGCATGAATATCCCTATAAGTAGTGAAGGTATTCTCCCATTCTTTAACAATCAATTCAACCTGTTTTCTCTCCATCTAAAGCATCATCAGAAATCTCTCTCTCGTGTGTTCTTGATTGGGTCAAGAGGTGCAAACCTTGAATCCAATTTCTCTGTTGTTGGGCTTTCATTATATCCTGAAGGCATTATTTCGCATACCTGTTGCAATCGCCAATTGATATTGGGAGGGTAGAATTAATCGTCTAAAAGAAATCAATTCGAGCCTTGAAAGTCACGAGTACAACAATTTCTTTGTGTTTATTTCATCCTCTATTTGAACCCAATTTCCAAGATTTTAGGACGATTATTTTTTCGATAATGGAGGGTGAATCTTCAAATTCAAATGTTATTGCTCAATCTCTGCAAGTGATGAACCAAACCCTAACTCGATTGGAACGTTTTGACGGTGATAATTTTACTCGTTGGCAAGAGACTGT
Source organism: Papaver armeniacum (assembly GCA_023531295.1). Taxonomy (NCBI): domain Eukaryota; kingdom Viridiplantae; phylum Streptophyta; class Magnoliopsida; order Ranunculales; family Papaveraceae; genus Papaver; species Papaver armeniacum. The sequence continues at coordinate 192,380 of JAJJWW010005874.1, forward strand.
GAAGTTTTTCCTGATCACCATCAAGTTGTGGTACATATTTGAAGACGGTTTGGATAAAATTCCCGCACCATCAGAAAATGACACTGATGATTTGAAGGCCAGAAGGAAGAAGCGCCAGGAAGATGATTTTATGTGTCGTGGTCATATTTTGAATGCCCTGGGAACCAGTGTTTACAATGCCCATCAGTATTTAAATCTGCAAAGGAATTATGGACTACGCTTGACAACAAATACAAAATTTCTGAAGCAAGCAACAAGAAATTCCTGATTTGCAACATCATGGATTTTAAAATGGTTGACAGTAAGTCAATTATTTCCCAGGTCAGTGAACTATTACTCATTGTTAATCATCTTAAGGATGCTGGAATTGAACTTGTTTCTGCCTTTATTGTTGGAGTCATTATTTCTCGTCTTCCTCCTTCTTGGAATGGTTATAAGAAGAAACTTAAGCATGCTAAGACTGACTATGACTTAGAAGGTTTGCAGCGTCATCTTCGTATAGAAGAGGACTCAAGAATGGGTGTTCTGTAGCCACCATTAATGGTTAAAAGAGAGCCAAACCGGAAAGTAGTAATTGTGGACTACTGCAAGGATTTGAAGATTCCTTCTTAGGAATTAAGTAGGAACATGGATGAGTGGGATTCATATGATGGTTCCCTTTCGGCGGCTGATCATGTCTTTTAGAGTTATGACCAAAACGAAATAAATTTGCTTACGTGTTTTTTAATCTTGTTTTTTCATTTTTGGGTAAAGGATCGATCAGTCGTTATGAATGGTTCATTGTTCTCTGTATCACATGATTACGATAAGTTTCCGTCTTATTACATAACCGAACTTAGTATGTACAAACGAGTAGAATACAATTATATTATATGTATCCGTGATTATCTTGTGTCCTCTTTCATGGTAAAGTTGAGTTGCGTGAAGGATGACTTCTGTAACTACTATTATAATGCTCAAAGAGATCCAAATCCAAAAGGGATGGTACCTGTATGGGTGCAATGGATTTGAAGTTCTTTCCTACTATTAAGAAATTATGGGTGTGCTTATTTACCATTTGAGCATTATGATGGAAGGGAAGGGAAAATTTCAATATGAGAATTTCATGCCAAGTCCAAGAGATTGGATTTGAAGATTTCTTTAGATATTACCGTTGTGCATGTTTGATACTGATCAAACAAGTGATATATCTGACATAATATTGGTCGCATGACATTAGAGAAGTCTTGTCATGAATGCTCTAAGATTAGAGAACCAATAAATATCACCAATGATCATTGAGACTTCAATTTTTTGGTATGGGTATAATTCTTGCGGTAGGAATATAAATTTAGAAGTCTGAAATCATCGGTAAATGTTGAGAAACATTTAGATGTGAGTATAATTCTTGCAAAAAGAATTATAGGTTCCAAAATTTGTAAATTGGCATGTCTTAAATGATATCGAAAAGGAAAATGGAATACCGGTGAATATGTAACGTATTGGAAGATTGGGCGCGCGACCAAATGTCCAACGATGAGGTGTTACGATATTAGCGATGCATAAATAATGAACATTTGCATTACATAATGGAAAATGTTAATTAGACATTGTCTATGTTTTTTGGTATAAATTTGTAGAAGATTGGGCATGAGTAGAGGAGTTACTCATCGTAATAATGTGCTTGTTGAAATAGCAAGTAAGTTACCTACAAATTTTCTATGCCTCTAGTGTATGCAAGTCTATAATGACTTCTTGTGAATTAACCGTAAATGATAATTAGGATCACTAGAGAAGTTACAATTATTTTGTAAAATTAAATATGAATATTTTTAATAATGTTGTCAAAATTGATTGCATAAATGGACGCAATTAATGAAGAAGAATGGCTTAGAACCTAACTTGTAGAGATCCCATTTTTGGAAGAAGTCATTTCAAGCTGTCTTGATTATTTGGGACTCAGGCTATGATCTATAACGTCTTTAATATGACTTATAATGAAAAGTCAAGACATACAAGTCTTAGACATTGGACGGTAAGACAATTACTCAATAAAGAAGTAATTGCAGTTAACCATTGAAACGAAGAAGAACTTGGAAGATTATTCATGGAGAGTCTCCCAAAAGAAATGTTTTCAATGAAGTATAAAGAAATGGGACTAAGGTCTGTGAAGGAAGGTTGATCTCCCATAGCAGAAACCTAACCTATGTTTTGAAAAAGATAAAAAAGGTTCAATGTGGTACCAACAAGTTATGGATAGAGATTATGGAGCACTAATATAAAACTTCCCATTTCTAATTAGTGTTGGTTTCTGCAAGAAAACAGGAAGGATTTAAATCCTTAATAAGTCTAACTTTTATCACAAGGTGTCTCGCGGAAACACCTTTGAGACTTACCTATATGAGTATGGAAATCAGGCCGTTTCCTAAGAGAAGAAGACCTTTCTCTAAAGAAGACTCATGAATCCAGGATATAAGCACATGGCCATTAACGTCTTTGGCTACGTAACACGATAACTAAGAAATCAATATGTGTGGAGATTCCGGTTTTATCATAAAGGGGTACTTGGTTCAAGACTAGTTCACCATAGAACCTCGATGAGGCTTTGAATTTGTTACACTAAGTGAAGGTTCAAATCCAAAGATACCTATCATTTATGTATTGATTTCAACGATGATGTTTAGTCTCAATTTAGCTTGAACTACGTTGGCTTGATCCCACTCGGGTACGTAGGCAGTCACATGTGTGATGCAGCCACTCTGATTTAAAAGTTTTGTTTTATTTTTATTTTCATGTTTTTGGTTATTTAAAATAAAGGGGAGATTATTTGGATATTTTCAATATCTTAGAAAATAAAATGGTTTTTTGTTTTGGTTTGCCGCTATGAGGGGAAGTGTTGTGTTGGATAAACACAATGGATGTTAGTTGGAGATGAAGAGACACCTTTAATAGGTGTGATGGTTCATAAAAGACAAGCATTCCCAATAGACACCTTATGTCTTTTAGAAGTGAGCATCTCCAATAGGCATGAATATCCCTATAAGTAGTGAAGGTATTATCCCATTCTTTAACAATCAATTCAACTGTTTTCTCTCTATCTAAAACATCATCGTAAATCTCTCTCTCGTGTGTTCTTGATTGGGTCAAGGGTGCAAACCTTGAATCAATTTCTCGTTGAGGGCTTTCATTGTATCCTGAAGGCATTATTTCGCATATCTATTGCAATCGCCAATTGATATTGGGAGGGTAGAAATAATCGTCTAAAAGAAATCTATTCGAGCCTTGAAAGTCACGAGTACAACAATTTTTTTGTGTTTATTTCATCCTCTATTTGAACCCAATTTCCAACACATCCAACTTATCATTAAAAAGAATTTGGTTTATTGAATCTTGATCTCCACAGCTTTCATTATAGAGTTGATTTTAAGCAGGATCATGGATATTGCACTATGCACTCATATGACCATTTAGTAAAGCGATAAATGACTCCTCAAATTCGATAAACTTACATTTCTACTGATTAGTAGCTAAAAAGGAATAAAAATGGTTTAAACAGAAAAGGAAAAAGGAAAAGAAGGGTTGTTGTTCAGTCGTGAGGCTTACATTCAAAGTGATACTATAAAATACTCCCTCCGTTTTTAAATAATAGACTGGTTTCATGTGTAATTTGTACATGAAACCAGCCTATTACTTAAAAACGGAGGGAGTACTCACTTTGATGTCAAATTGGTTTGGCCAAAATCTTTGCATGTGGGGGCAAATTGGATGCTAGTAAAAAATAATCATGTTGAGAAGGAAATTTGGAACATCGTTCATGTCAGTGTCGGAGTTGTATATGGCAAAGTAAGTAATGGTGGGTTCCGTAAGTAATTAAAGTGATGACGAAGAAGATTAAACTATACATGTATTTTGTCTGTTAATGACATGAACCTATTTAAAAAAACGTTTTAACGTAAACACCTATGATTAAAGCATAAATTATATAGGTTCTTTTGTATGGTGAGTTGTCCACGGTTGGGTGCTAGTAATCGTCAGTCGTGTATCATGTGTGGCCAAAGTTGTGCTACGAAGAAAAAAAAAGTCGAATTTGTGCTAGTAATCGTCTAGAGTGTTATGTCACGTGTATCATGTGTGGCAATTTATGTCTAGAGTGTTATGTAGAGTTGTAAATTGGGTTGTCTTAAACGAGCACATCCCAAAGACAAAGACGCAAAAAATTTGAGCACAACCTGACTTCAAAGACCGCGTGACTTAGCCCAAGATGGCACAAAGACGTTAGTTAAATGGGACGTCTTTGGGTTTGACTAATTGGCACAAAGAGCAATGCCAAGACGCTAGCACGGATAAGCACGTGGCGAAATTTTACATTGAAAGACGTTAAGAGAGCACGTCATAACATGTACAAATACACCATATAACAAGGCATAATACATCACATTTTTTGTATATTTCACAAAAAGAGTCACTATTCTAGCTAGTTTTTAACATTTTATGTTGGCTTATTTATAACAACACATATAATACCTTAATATTTGGAAAAATATATTTCAATATCGTTGTTATAATGTCGTCACCTATATTAACTAAAACATTAATTTACATGACAATAATCAAATTTTATATTTAATGGGCTATTTTTTTTATTGAATAAACTTGTTAATTTTACTTGAAATAATTTCAAATGATATGTTGTCTAATTAAATTCTTGTGATAATGTCCGACTTAATGTATACATTAAGTGATTTAATATTGTTTATAGCACGTGTGCCAGCACGGCACAGCACGACACGTTTATTCGTGTGATGTACCCGTGGGTTGTGCTGTGCCTAGCTTTGGACTAGTAAAGCACAGCACGGCACAACACGTTTAAATTGTTGGCACAACACAACACGGCACATGGCACGTGAAGCACGTGACTTCGTGTGCCGGGCTGTGTTATGTCAAACATTGCGCATTCGCAAGAAACACCACCTCACAGAATTTGGAGAGTCCAATTTTGTGCACATTCCTTTAAAGAATGTGCACGTAACAAAATGATCTTATTGGCCGCCTTAAACATACGGTTGTCTAACTATTACTTTTAGTTTTTTCTTTTATTTTTAGTTTGATTATCTAATTACCTAAAATATATGATTTCTAAAACAAGAAATAGATATCACGTAGAAGAAAAACAAAATATTAAACAACCACGATAGTTTTATGAGAATGGGTAATCATCGGTGATAGTTAAATTTGCAGCGCTTAAGCTGATCACTCATATGATTGATATGTTGATAATTCATTATGATTAACTCCATCAATTTTCAAGGTAAATTGTTAGATTTAAGTTTTGTGGCATAGGTTTATCATTCATCATGAGTGAAATTTTAAGATACTAACTCTCAGCTTTGATATTGCTTCACGGGAAATCATGATCATAATTCATAAGGGTCGTAAACTCAACAGTAAATAAAGTACAATTTCCTAAAAAAAATTAGCAGCTAGATTGGTCATCCACGTCATCTGGGACCACTATAGAAGGCTGTTTGGTTCAGCGTTTTAAATCTCAGCCGTTAGATCATAAAATTTATCTCACAATTTGGTGCCGTTAAGTTAAGAACACTTTTTGAGCACTTGCTAGGAGAGAGAACTATCAACTAGCAGTGTTAACTTTTTTTCCCACACTTTTTTCATGATTTGCAACACTTTTTTGGCCAATCTAACAGTTCAATCTAGCCCATATGGGTTAGGAGGGGGAGATGAAAGCTACCTTTTGCGTCCAAGTTCGGTCTTGTATTCATATTTCACCGCATATAGCATCATGTTATCAGCACCGCCAACTAGATCTGCAGCGGCATCAAACAAAAACCTGACACTGTGCTTCTTATCATCCCAACAGTGCCCAGAAACCACCCACCACATCCCATCATGTCAATTCATCCCCACTTCTCAACTTAAGTAGTATTTCCGGTAAGCAATCAGACGGGAGACTTAAGAATGGTGAACCCTTTGGGAATGGTTTGTGCAATGATACGACTTTGACCTCAGTCAGCCTCTCACATAAAATTTATTTTAGCGAAATATTATCACATTCAAGTGGGACTGATTATTTCCAAAAAGCTTCACCATTTCTCTTTTACAGTTGGGGTTCTCACGTAGAGGTTCGTTCAGAACTGCTGGATTTTTTTTTTTTTTGGGTCATGGGCATGGCAGACAGACGGTGACCAAGATATTGACATATATGATTCATATTGGGAGTGCGACATTTCAATTAAATTAGGTTAGTAAGTAGGTATAGTATACGTGGGTTGATGATAACAAGCATGGATGGTCAATTGATTGATGTTTACATTAACGAGTTACAAATACTCAATCATAGACAGATAGAGATTAACAAATTAAGAGATGACAACGGGGAGATGATTCGGATGAAAGCTATGTTTTCCTTCCAAATTCTACGCTGCATGAAAGTCATGACCTAAATTGATATTAGCATTTGGAATGATTTGGTTGGATTTAGTTGTTGTAGTTGCTGTTCAATTCAGTATGCTTGATTTGTTGATGTTTAGGGTGAATCAAAAACATCTGTCAAAACCACAGCATCAATCTTCTTATCAACAACACCAACTAACAACAACAACAACAACAAACAAAAACCTGACGTTCAGGTTTGCTGCTATCATCCCAATGTCCACCACTAATTCATTATTATTCATTCGTCTCCCCCTTTTTTCATCAACTCCGATTATTTTATCCAACAAAAAAAAAAAAGTGAAGTCCAGGCCTAAGTTTTGTAAATTAGAGTTTATCATGGACAGTGCTTCTTCTCTAAAAAAAAAAATTACCGTCAAATGAGAAGTAAAACATAATTTCTTCATAAAAATTAACTTTTTGCCTTTAAAAATAATTTTTATTTTATAAAAATGAACTCTATTGCCTTTAAAATACATTTTTAAAAATCGAAAGTTATTTAAGGTGTATCAAGATATCTTTGATATACATTTTGCTTCATGGGATGAAAATACACTTGGTGAAAGATACAAACTACAAACGGAGAGTAGATAGTAGCGAATATCAAGCAAGCATCAAAAGAAGATGAAAAAACTAGCCAATTAAAACATTAACCTAAGAGTAGATAGTAGCTTTTATCGCACAAGCAGCCACAAGAGGAGCATTCTCCGATCGACTTATCACTAAAGCTTCTTTTTTTGTTTCTTGATCTCCACAGATTTCATTGTAGAGCTGATGCCAAAGATCTGCGGAGAATTTTATACACACAATTTGGTTAAAATTCACCCAAGTTTGATAAGGTACTAAGACGGACCATGACCGACCTTGAATTCATGGAAGAAAGTCATTCCAGGCGTTAAGTAGAATATAAGAGGAGGCATTGCAGGAGAAGGCGAGGTATACTGATTCATTGTGAAAGCGCACAAGACACATTGACCAGGGAGAGAGAAACCCCTCCAATTGAGGCTATCGAATGTTGCAATCTTCCCACTGCCCAGCCACAGTTGCCAAAAGAAACCAATTTTTGCAGGCATTTTGTTAAAGCCAAGTTGTCTTTGAAGGGCTTATTGGGTTTACTTCCACCAACAGATTTTCCAACAATAACCATGTGAAGCAAGACTCACTGTGAACATCTTGATTAGGATGATTTCAATTCGCACGAGGGGAGGAGGCGATGACGGAAGGAAAATGCTTATCCATAAAGGCCAGAAGCAAACTGACCTAGGTTATTTCAGCTTTTCAGGGTCTTCGAATTTGAGATCTATCCAGCATTCACACCATCACCTGTATGATTATAAATATAGCCAAACTTATCAAAAAGAGCTTAAATGGCAAGGGAAATTTCCTAGGAAGGACCCTATTCTGACATCTCTTATTCAACAAAAAATATAACCCATCACGACAACCTATATTCAGTTGGAAGTTTGATTATATACCTGCAGTGACTTCTGCAATGGAGACCCAACAACTGTGGCTAACTAAACCCTCAATAAGTTCACACAGAAAGAATAAATTACCCTGAATTTCGGAGAAATCAACTCCATCATAGTGCAAGCTTTTCCAGCAAACCTCATGAAATTCCCTTACATCAATCTTATCTAGATTCCCCCGAATAATTAACAAGGAAAGAGTGGCTTTGCTTGGTGAAAATTTCCTTCCCACGTTCCTTTCAGAAACTCTAATGCTCTTGTAACATATTTTTTTTTGCAACCATAGTAATGGTATTGCAGCGATGGCATCAGGCTGCAACAGTTTCCATTACGATGATCAACCCACCGACCTAAAACAAGCATCCCTTCATGTTGGCAGTCATAGTGTTAAGGCATGCTGGTGCCTTTGTTAGGAATTTCGAAAAAATTGTTCCTTACCTTGTCAGAAAATCCAGCTTTGCACAACCCATTAATTAATATGTGCACATGGTACATCAACATTCCAATCCCCTTATCTTTACAGGCGTAACAATTCCTATTGCATATGAGCATACCAGATTCTTAAAAAGTCACTCCATTGATATAGTAACTGCTCACTCTGGAGATCGCCATTAGACTGCATCACAGTTAACATTCTCTGCAGTTTCTAACTTCTCTCGCCTGGCATAATCCATCTATCAATTGTAGTACTTAAGTAACTTGGATTTCGGTTTCAATCCTCTCTTTTGCATTTCACTTGAGAGTTAGACCAAGCACATCAACCTAGAACTCTTGCAGTATCCATGATGTCTTACGAAGCTGTAAACATTTTGTTCCAAACGTTTCCGCCATCGAGTCAAACAATCTCTGTGCCTCCTCTAGTTTCCATTAAGCACAGACATTCATCATAGAATTATATGTCATAACGTTAAGATTTCTTTCCCGACCCTAATCATCTCTTTAAATATCTAAGTAAGCTTCTTCCGTGTTACCACTTTTGCTGAAGAATCTATTAATATAGTAAAGAGTAACTACCGTACAGGGAATCCCACCTCCCTCCATTTTGCCAAATATCTGCTTGCAGCTACCTAGCCCATTAGCTAAACCCATGTATCAGAGAATTGTAAGTATGTGCATCCATAAACTCCTCGACAGACATGCCTAATGAATAATCTAACAACCTCCATAACCTGTCAGACTTGCAGTCCGTTAATCAGAGTATTAAAAACAACAGAATCGGAACAATTTTAGAATCCATGTACCATTTCAGAAAAGCGGTTCAGAGCCTTGTCAACTAATCCTCTTTTGCATAATCCATGTATTAAAGGTGTAGTATGCCCATCTGCAAACTCCTCATTAGACATGCTATTGAATAATTTGGCTGCCTTTCGCTTAACCTGTCAGACTTGCGCCAATCCGTCAATCAGAGTATTAAACACAACAGTATCCCGGAACAACTTGTACATTTCAGAAAAACGGTCAGCGCCCCTCATCAACTGATCCTCTTTTTAAGCATCCATAAATCACACTATACAAATAAACATTAGCTGCCAATTCATTTCACCATGTTCCTCTGCAACCCAACCGCTACATCTAATTCACCAGATTTACAAAGCGCAGTAATTAACGTACCACACGAAGCTCATTCGGTTGAACACCAATTTAATCCCATTTTTTCAAACAGCTTACGTGCATCGATATTCTCTTTACAAACAAAGCCCCCTTTAATCAAACTACTAAACGCAATTACATCAGGATCATAACCTCCTTGTCGTCCACCAAGCTAAACTAAACTATAATCAATTCAACAATTCACAAAAACAACCGATCAAAATATTCAATGTAACCATTATCAGGTTCAATTCCAATATCATTCATCTTCTTAAACACAAATCGTGATTACATCCGATAAAATCCAATTTTAGAAGCCAGACTGAGTATGTGATTGAATGCCATACTAGATGGAAATGGAATCATCAAAATCTATATTATTAAAAAGTAATCCTTAGCATCTCGTCCTTTCTCGATTTTCAGACCTACAGTGATTAATTACTACATTTTCGAAATGGATTGTTTTAGAGAAGACAACAGGGAATGGATATGATTATACAGAGGGATAATAAGTGATGAAGATGAGATGTTCGATTTACCTTCCTTAGGAGGAGAATCATTGTATTGGTACTTCAGCTCCGATCTTTAACAGTTTTGCCCTAAATCTGAAAATGGGTTTCAATGAACTTCAAAACCGGACCTCCTCTACTACAGCCGACTAGGGCCGGGCCTTGAGACTAAAAGATGTAAATCTTCAAATAACTCTGCAGCAGTGGGGCCGACAAAGTGCACTGTCGACATTTCGACTTGGGCACAATGCCAAAAAGTGTTGTCTACAGATAACTATTTCTGAAAATGTCCAGTTTTTAAAAAAGGATTAATGCGTGCATTATAGGTGTGGATTAGCGATAATGTGTACAAAATATCATGGAATGGGTACACATTCGTGCTATTCGTACATTATTACTCCCAAAAATAGTTATCTATTTCGCTGCCTTAACACTATGATCAGTTGAAATTATATCCCAATAGTAATTTACAACATTTTGGGAATAACTAATTAAATCTAGACATCTTTGGAAATTTCCCCCACCCTTTCTTTTATGCTTTTGCAATTGCTAGAATGCATGTATGAAACTGGTGTTAATAAGTTGCGTATTAGCCTTGTTAATTATCTATTCACCATAAGATAAGAATTTTGAACTGGCAAAAAGTAAATGTGCAAAGTAAAATACGAATTCCGTGAGCTCTATGGTTCAACATGTGATGGGAGATAAAATCTAGCAATTCATTAACTTATGATAAATGCTTTACACACAAACAAATACGGCATACAAAATGCCAACATAGATGGCAAGTCCAATATAGAAAATCGATAATCGCTGTAACCATTGTTTCGCCTTTGTCGGAGGTGGTGTAGAAGCTTTTACGAGGTCTTACTTTGTTCAAAGCATTGAGCGTAAAAGGGATAAATACCTTGATGTATGGGGTTAATGGATATAGTTTTGGTATTTTTAGGCGTTTACTACCTTATGTGAGGCTTGGTATTGAGAGCTATAGAATTTTTATTACGTTTGGAAAATTACAGCTGAACCACGGCGCTAATGTCAACAAGTTAAAGTAATTTTCTTTTCATTAGATTAGGTTTGTCTATCCAAAAGGGTTGGTGCAACTTGTTGCTCGCTACCTATTGTTTTCTTATAAAAATTTATATTTATCAATATAAATAGCTAGTTTTTCTTTTTATATAAGTTTATTAAGCTTTTGCATCTAAAAAAAAATAATCAATTAAAAAAAAAGAAAAAAAAACAACAACTTATGAATTTACCTAGTTTGTAGCTTCAAAAATAGCCATCTTACCAAATTTATCAACAACCTAAAACTCAATACCATCCCTCACTCGAGATAAAAGTAGTAGCCTTTGGTGGAGCGCACTCTCTCTCCTGTTAGTTGGTAACCATAACCTGTACTCCATCATTGGCTAATTGAGGAAACCATTCGTATTCGTCGGATGAAATTTAGTTAAGATATGGTGCGTTGATCTACGACGTATCACGTGATTGTAGATTAAGGTGAATTTTTTGGACACATGATGAATGACCCTCATTATTTAGAAAAATTGTTATATTAATATTTTTTGCATTTATTGTGAAAATCAGGATAAGAAAGAAAACTTCATTTTGGACATTTTATGATTAAAATAAAAAAAAATCAATTCAACATATTTATGGAATAAAATAATATAAGTTATATTTTTGAATCTTTTTATAATTTCATGTATTTATTATAGAAAATCCAGGAAAATAAAAAAATACTATATTAATTCACACATTTATGAATAAAATAAAATAAAAAATCAATTCAACGTATTTATGAATAAAATTAAAGCAGCGATTAGGAATATGGGAATTAATTGGGGGATATGAATTACTTCCCCTAACCCATGGTGTGTGCTAAGGGGTGACTTTTGGGGCGAAAATACTAAAACACCCTTCCTCAAAATAAAAATCAAAAAACTTAAAATCTAAAAACAAAATCATATTCCCCATTTCCATCTCCACTTCTTATTAATCTTTTTAGGGTTAAAACTTTGAAACCCAAATGTTCCCCATTCTCTTTCAAATTCTAAATTTTCCCCATTTCCTTTCAAATTCTCTTCTCCTTCTCTGCAGGAAGTGATGAAGAACATGTCGGAAATGATAAAGAACATGCTCGGAAATGATGAAGACCACGCCTAGGAGTGATGAAGATCATGCCGGAAGTGATTAAGAACATGTCGGAAATGATGAATAGGTCACGCGAAGTGATGAAGACCATGCCTGGAATTGATGTAATTCAATGCCGGACTAAATTCCGGCATGCTCGATATAAATCTATTAATGCTCGGTAGTCAAGTGCAAAAAAATCAATTTTCGAATACTTTTCATCATGTGCTAGGCATAGAAATTTAGGATGATGACCACACCGGAAGTGAGTTCCGGCATGGTTATTTAGGATGAAGACCACGCCGGAAGTGATGATGAACATGTCGGAAATGATGAAGACCATGCCTGGAAGTGATGAAATTCAATGCCGGAACTAAATGCCTAAGCATGCTCGATATAAATCTATCAATGCCTGGTAGTTAAGTGAAAAAAAATCAATTTTCTAGATACTTTTCATCATGTTCAAGCATAGAAATTTAAGCAAAACCATGCCTGGAAGTAGTTCAGCATGCTCGAAAATCGGATAACCGTGTCGAAGTAGACTGATTAAAACCATAAAAAATAGGTTTTGAAGATCAAAACCTGAAGAATGCCGGCATGGTTTTTTGGTTGAATACCATGCCGGATAGTGGCAAACAATTTATGAAATTTCCAGCAAATGCCGGCATGGTTTTTTGGTTGAATACCATGCCGGCACCAAGCTTTTCAGCTGCAACAATGGTGGATTCAAAGAAAAAAATCAAATTTTCAACCTCTTAGCAAGCAATTCTCTCATCACAATCATCTTCCATTTTCAAAAAAAAATTCCACTCAAAACCATTTTCCCTCCTACTCTCAACTAACCCACACAAATTCAAATAAAAATAAATACACACTAATTTATCCCCCAAATACTTAACATTTTATTAATTATAATTAATCAATAATCCTGATTAGTGGGGGCTAGATTAGGAATTAAAAAAATAATTACATAGGGGTCACCCAGAATTGCTATTGGGACACCGTTTTTGTCCTGTAGCTATATCCCCCAATTAATTTCCATATCCCCCAATTGGGGGTTCAAATAGCAAGAATGAAACTGGATTCATCCTGTCTAAAACTTAAAAAAGAGCGAGGATGAAACTGGATGCATCCAGATGTAAATTAAAAATAAGAAAAAGTATTTGAAAATGGGTAGAATGAAATTGTTTACATCCTAGTTAGGGTGATTAGTGGAAATGATTTTGGAATAAAGATTTGAGATTAAAAAATCCAGATTTTTTAAAAAGAAGTAGGACTATTGAGTAGAGTAAAGTTACAGAGAAGATGAAGAACACAAACATGGAAAATAAATTTTTTTTTGAGTTCACTAATCTAGACTATTCAAGTGATGATTCAATTGATGATAGCTCATCCGAATCTTCATCTCCTTCCTCTCTAGAGTATATGTCCAATCTTCACAATGATCCGGATATGGATTATTTCTTAGATGAGTGGAATGTATTCTTCCCAAAGCCAATATCAAGATGGTGAAAGCGATGGATTTTACCAACCACAACCGAGGAGGAAGACTATTTGGGTACCCGGTATGCTCTAAACTTAGATAATGTTGGTTTGAATTGGTCAAATATTCGAAACAATGTGAATTTTAGAGTAGATTTGTGCTTGTTCGGTTACCTGTGTGAAGAACATGTAGCCGAACTCTTCCGAAAGTGTAGTTCGGTTACTTTTAATACCTTGATTCTGCATTCTCCATTAATGGAGGTTTTTGAAGTTAGTTAGCAGTGTAATCGAACTCGTAAATAGGATTCTGGAGTGTTATGTTGGTTTGGCAGAAACAATGCGAACTTTAGGGTCTATAAGTTCGGTTAGTTTCTAACCAGTAGGTAGCAGACTTATGTAAAATAAGATTTCACATTAGTGTATAAGTTCGGTTGGTTCGCAAACTTCATACCAACCACTATCTAACAGACTTTGTACCCAATAAAATTTTGATTTGAGTGTACGTAAGTTGGATTGGTGTCAACTTACTTGACAAGCCAAGAACTATGAGTTCGGTTATCCGATAAAAGTATCATATAACTTAGAACTTTAGGGTCCATGAGTTCGATTTGGTTATAAACTTCATACCAACCCACTATCTAACCGAACTTACGTACAATAAAATTTTGATTTAGTGTACGTAAAGTTCGGTTAGTTGTCCAACTTACTTGACAAACCGGAACTTTGAGTTCGGTTATCCGTCGTATCATATAGCAGAACTTTAGGGTCCATGAGTTTGGTTGGTTCCTGGAAACTTCATTGACCACTATCCTTGAACTTACCTGATAAAAATTTTGATTTAGTGTACGTAAGTTCTATTCTATGACAAACCGAACTATGAGTTCGGTTATCACGATAAAATTTTGATTTAGGGTCCATGAGTTACGCAACTTCATACCAACCCACTATCTAACCAGACTTACGTACAATAAAATTTTGATTTAGTTACGTAAAGTTCGGTGGTGTCAACTTACTTGACAAACCAGACTTTGAGTTCGGTTATCCCGATAAAATTATCATATAACCGAACTTTAAAGTCCATGAAGTTCGGTTGGTTCGCAAACTTCATACCAACCACTATCTAACCGAACTTACGTACAATAAAATTTTGATTTAGTGTACGTAAAGTTCAGTTAATTGTCAACTTACTTGACAAACCGAACTTTGAGTTCGGTTATCCCAGATAAAATTATCATATCCAGAACTTTAGGGTCCATGAGTTCGGTTGGTTACATAAACTTCATACCAACCTATCTAACCGAACTTCGTACAATAAAATTTTGATTTAGTGTACGTAAAGTTGTTGAATTCAATCTGCTTGACAAACCGAACTTTGAGTTCGGTTTTCTAGATAAAATTATCATGTAACCGAACTTTTCGTTGCAATTGATGTTGTTTCATTTCTTGTAGATTGAATGTCAACCTATACCAATGGATAATCAACATTCTCGGTTGGCATGTTGTTTGAAGATACATCTAATCACTATGTCAATGATTTGGTTTTGATGAAATTATTGATGTGAAGAATTGTGCTAGAGACCATGCCAAGAAAGCCATGTGCGTATTAGTTTGAATGGAAAGAAAGCCAAACTCGTTTTGAAATGGTTTGTGAGAAAGTGGAGATCCCAATGTTAGTCACAAGAAGGGTAATGTGTATAAGGAAAGACGACGAGGAAAACACGGCGTGCTCAAAGAAAATTAATTGTCGTTCAAGCTAGTATTTAGTAAGTGCAAAAAAAAAAAGAATAGATGGGTTCTATCTATGGATAAGGTGGTAGGTCATCATAACCACCCTCGTCAGGATGATCTTGAAGGACATGCAATGGCCGCATGAGCTCACTCCTCAAGAAATGGAGAAAATAGTTAAATTTAGGAGAATGGGAATTTCACCACTTAACATGCTTCGCTTACTAAAGGATGATAACAAGGATAATGTATCATTTTTGACTGACCATTTACAATGCAATTGAGACAATTAAAAGGAATGAATGGAAGGATAGAAAAGTGATGCAACAATTGTTTTTGTGCTAAAGAGAAAGGCTACGCGGTTCAAAAGGCAGGTCCGGAAGATGAAATAACGCATCTCTTCATTGCGCATCCGAAGTGTTCAATTGGCTCAATCCTTCCATCAAGTTCTTATAATGGATTGCACTTACAAGACTAACAAATACGAGATGCCATTGTTGAACATTGTTGGTCGTACCTCGGCAAAGTCTGCCGTTTACCGTTGCTTTTTTGTTTTCTAGAAGATGAGCAAGAACCAAGTTACACTTGGGCGCTACAACAAGTGAAGGCCATATACCGAGATGATGATATCCCGCGATTATAGTGACGGACAACGATGTAGCATTAATGAGCGAAATAGAGAGAGTCTTCCCATTAGCACATAATATGCTTTGTACGTTCCATATATGGTGTAATGTGATGAATATGTGCAAACCTCAAATTTGTTCACCAAAAAGAGGAAAGCATTTGAAGAGATTAGTAAGCTACCGGAAGATGAACAAGTGGATGCAAAAAGAGGAATTCGATATACAATACACTATAAATCACGCTAAATGGGTTGCTTTCTGGTGAATGGGAGTCATTGACTTGGTGCTCTCACCGAAGAAGAGTATAATCTAAATCTTGCGGCATTTATCGAACATTGGTCTAGCCCCGAATATCCGAGGATATTGTAACGTATGTGGTTAAGCAATGGTTGGAACCGCACAAAAAGAGCGCTTCGTTTATGCATTTACCAACCACCATAAACACTTTGGGAATCAAGCGACAAGTTTGGTAGAATCGGCTCACCACGGTTGAAGAAAAATCTTTTTGGATGTGTCGATAATTTTGTGATTGTGTTTAACGCAATGGAGAAATTACTTCAACCGCGAGATTGATAGAAATTAAATGGAAGTTCCAAAAGCCGCATCATGAAGTACAAAAAGATTGTAGACAAAAGGTGGTAACATCAAGAATATGGCGGACCTTCGGTTGTTCAAGGGGACTCCATTATAATGTTTCACGTGCTTGCATTAAGAGGTTAATGGTAGAGGTGAATTTGATTGACATATGGGGAACCAAGCCGGACGAGGTGTGTGTTTGCAACATGATGAAGTCTATGGGACTCCCTTGTCGCCATATGATAGTTAAGTATGAACATGGCATAATCCTCTAAGCGATATAGATCCATATTGGCAACAATTAAGTTTTGTCCCTCCTCCAAAGGGCGATGTCGGAGAAGAGTTTGGTGACAATGAGATGGGAAGAATCGTTATCGAGATGTCTTGGAACATGAACAAACTCGAAAAGCAAATCTTTGGGATGACATGTGCCAATTGTTTATCCACACACTTCGGAGAATGTGCACGAACCAAAAAAAAGGCAAGGGCAAAGGTAGGCCAATCACCAAAGAAACAAAAACAAGTAAGAGAATATGCAAAGGTGTTGGCTAAGAGGAAAAGTGAAATGACCCCTTTTACTAGAGACCCTAGTGGGCATGAGCATACCGCGCGAAGTATCAAGAAGATTCTAAGAAAAGTCTAGGAATATTGTGGAAAATGGCGAAACAAGTGAACGGGATATGAAGAAAAAGGACCGATGTTACGCTCGCAACCAACCCCACCTACTCCATCGAACGTAGCCAACCAATTCCAACGAGACGTGAAGCTTAAGGCTCCAATATGCCGCATCCAAGAAAGAAGTCGACCAATTGATGATACATCAACTTTTGTTGATAGAAGGTACTTGGAAGAGCTACCTCCATATATTAGAAAGTACGTCATATCCACCGATGGCGTCCCTCCGGATGGTAATTACGGATTCCACGTTTTCGTACAACAACTAGGGCCTTTCACTGAAGGTGTGAAGTCTGTATAATGATAATCAAATCACTTATGTCCGGCAAAGGATGTTGATGAAGCTAAAGGACAACCCGTAATTTTACAAGCGAATGTTGTCCGATGGGGATGCTAGTCTCAATGTGCAGTTTGTTAGGTATCAAAGGCGTCTCCACGGGGATCCAATCACAAGGGATCATTGGATGGGCATGCCGTATGTGGGCACTTAATCGCCGAAGCATTCAATTGCGTGGTTCACTATTTCTCAAAAGGTGCTAGTTTCACATACACTCCAGAAAACAAAAATATGTGTCGAACAACTTAAACGTAGGAGAGTGGTGATTGCTCTTGTTAACAACAACCATTTTATAGGCCTCCGGTTAGAAGACGATTGTCCACTGCCTCCGATATGCGAAAACTCTTATTGGCATAGATTTAACCCGACACAATGTTGGGATGGTGCATTATGTACGAGCATAACATGGAGATGTGGAAAACTTTGAATGATTCGGAAAAAAAATCATACACGAGGGTGCAGTTTCCCTTGCGGATGATTAAATGTACCATTAATTAATTAAACTAAGTATGCTTTGAACATCAACATAAGAATCAAAGATTATTTTTTTTGGAATTAGGTGTTATTTTTGGGTTATGCTTTGAACATTTTCATAAGAATAAGAGAGGAGACTGTTATTTTTGGAACTTTTTTTTTTTTTTTTTCATATTGGAACTTAATTACATGACATCGCCGAACAGTGAGACATCAAGACTTAAGTTCGATTAGGAAATGAAATTAGAGGACATTGCCGAACTAAAACTAAAGCTACATAACATTTAATATCCGAAACGCGTTATGAAAAAGTCTTTAAGGAGGCGGAAATGATATTCATATTTGAAATCCTTTCTCTTCCATCTTCGCCATTCGTTTTTTGATGTTAAAATGATTTGAGAATCTTCACCCCTAAGTCGATACCGCATTACAATACGAAATAAAGCCATAAATTCCACAACTCTAGCTCTAATCTTGTCGAATCGAATGAACAAAGCTATATGATCACGGTTATGAGGGTTTTTGTGTGTGGACGGAAATTTCTCATGAATTTTCCCCAATAACTTTGACTCATAATACCATTCATTCTTCGTTCTTCACCCCTCTTTGGATATTATAGTATGTAGTTTCGCAAAGAGATAGATCTTCATCTAGTAGTAAATTTAGGAGTAGTGGCTGCCATTTTTAGAAGATTTTGAGACAAAATGTTAACTATGAGACACATATTTATACCACTGGGGTGTATAACGGCTATAAAAATAGCCGTTACTTGAAATTAGTGTCATTCAAATTTCAAAATACATAGTTCGGTTACATAACAAATGCATCGAGATTACCGAACTCATCGGTTCGGTTGGTTACGTAAATCGTAGGTAATCAACAGTGCAAACCACCAAATTTCAAAAGTTATAGTGTAATGTTCGGTTACCTGTAGAATAATACCATGTAACCGAACATTACACTGTAACTTTTGAAAGATTTAGCTGTTGTGAGTTCGGTTAGATTGCAAAATCAGAAAACTAACCGAACTTTTGGACCACCGAGTTCGGTTACCTGCAAAATAATACCAGGTAACCGAACATTACACTGTAACTTTTGAAATTTTCTTGTTATGTTCGGTTCTGTCTTTTTGGCAACCTGAACACAGGAGTTTTTCCTGTGCAAGAACATTACATTGTAACTTTTGAAATTTTTTTATTATGAGTTCGGTTGGATTGCCTTTTGGTGTAACCGAACATTAGTAGTCTTACACTCGCAAAATAATACCAGGTAACCGAACATTACATCAGAATTTTTGAAATTTTCTTATGAGTTCGGTTAGATTTCCTTTTCTTCAGGTAACCAGAACATTAGAGTTCGGTTTTACAAAACATTCCAGGTAACCGAACATTACACTGTGAACTTTTGAAATTTTCTTGTTATGAGTTCGGTTAGATTTCCTTTTCTTGCTTAGAACATTAGAGTTGGTTGGCTGCAAAAACATTCCAGGTAACCGAATACAGCTATGTAACTTCTATTTTTTTTGGGTAGCTGAGTTCGGTTATATTTGAAATTGGAGAACAAACCGAACTTAAGAACATGGGAGTTCGGTTGTTTACGAGATTTAGTCTCTTAACCGAACTACCTAATTGTTTCTTAAAAATTTGAATGTAATGAAACACTTAACCGTGAAATAGCCAAACTAATCCCTTAGAACACAAATTAAAAACCAAATTATAAAATTTATTTACTAATCCACATCACTAAATGTTGGAAGCACACGAACATAAGGAAACAAACTACCAAATCCGCCATAAAAAAGTATTCCAAATATAAGGAACCAAACTACCAAATCCTCAATTAAAAAGTCTTCCAAACATAAGAAACCAAAGTAATAATTGTTGCAATCACTCATTTACCACGACCACTACCAGAAAATTTTCTACTCTTGCATTTAGGAGCTTTAGGTCGTCCTTCGTCACTAGGAGTGTCATCTCCATTGCTTTGTTGTTCAACCATCCGACTTGAACCTTCCCCTTCTCGACTCCTCTTGACGGCATGGTCTGGCTTGGATCAACCTGGCTTGTATCGACAAGGTTGGGATTAAAAACATTAGTTATTTGGTTGTAGAGGTCTGTTTGTTCTCGAGTATCCATCGGCTCTCCACTCCGGATTTTTTCCATCATTTTCTTCAACAATTTAGCACTTGCCTTCACCTATTCTCATCAAAAACATAAGTAACTATTATTTTTCAATACTTCATAACATTTTGAAAAACAAAAAATTAAGAGTAAATTTCTTACCGCCGAATTCCACAAGATCAAGGCCTCATCACCACACAAGGGGTATGCTTCATAATTTTCTTAGCCTCTTTCTCCACTGCCTTCGCTTTTGTTTTTCAAAGACGGGCTTGTTGGACGGTGTTTATTACACGAGGATGAGAAAATGTTCATACCATTCCATATAACCCTCGTCGGCATTTGGCTCATCAAATGAATCTTGTAACTCTTCAACTGGAACAAGATAATCCCCCAAAGTTCTTCCAGTGGTCCACCGATGGAGCAAGATCGTATTTGGGGGTGAAATTCATCTCGGTGTTCTTAGTTCCCTGCTTCTTCACCTTGAAGTTGAAGTTTTCCACTTGTGGGACACTTTGGACACAAGAAACTTGTCTTAATACTCTTCGAGGATTATACATTGTATAACCTCCAGGATGAAACAACGGTCCATTATACGCCCACAAAGGTGAGAAATCAATAACCTCAACATCCTCCTCGTCTTCATCTGATGGAATGGTGTAAGGATGGAAAACCACATCTTCCACTGTTAACTTATCCAATGTCTCCCTCATCTCCAACACCTTTTTTTCTTATTTTTTTCCTGTGAGTTCAAAAATTCATATTTACCATCTGTAGGCTTCCCATAAGGCCAAGGAGTGTGAGCATGAGACAATTGCAGTTTAGGGAAGTGGTCGTACACCCAAACCTATAAGAAGAGGCAACAAATAATACATCGCAATATGATTAGTAACAATACACATTCATTCACTTATATATTGAAACACACAAACGATAATTTAATGGGGTTACCTGAACAAGGGTATATAAGCCTCCAAAATATAGACTCTTAAGCCTCGAAGCTTTTCTGAGTTCCTCTTGAACGAATGAAAGCACCGCAATGCCCCAACAGTAGTTGTTCACCTCATCCAGGGGGTCCAATAGCTGGAGGTAATGAGCATTTACCACGTGACCTGAACTGTCAGGGAAGAAAATGGTTCCTAGTTGATATAACAAATAAGCAGTCACATGGTGCTTAACCTTCTCCTCTGTCATCACCAACTTTCCTCGAGCAAAGCAAATCTTTCGTCCACGAAAACTCATCAAACAAGGTTTTGAGCTTGATCTTTTCAACTTCTTCTTGTACGTGCGGTCTGCCTCAAACTCATTATACTCATCACCTTCCTTAGGCTCTTTGTTAGCTCGTCTAAACTCACATTGTGCCTTTTATCGCTCCATCCTAGACACCTTCACCAGCTTTTCAAGAAGTTCATAACTCATCGAGGATCGTAGCCATCTCGAACACTTGTTCCTGTAATTGGTAGGGTTGTGATTCTAAAACAATCATCCGGAGTTATTTCCATCTCACCAAAAGGTAGATGAAAGGTATCCGTCTCTGGATAAGACCTCTCGGCAAATGCAGTAACAATGACAGCATCAAATTTTTGGTGCGCATGTTGTATCTCGTTCCATAGTACACAAATACCGCCAAGCGGACCTCATCACACTCATTTTCTATATTCCATATCTTGTTCTTTTGACGTTTCAAAACACGAACAACATTATTATTATGATCCTACAAAAGCAATATCATATCTTATATACTAATATAGAAAAGAACAATATATGTCAAAAATAATAAAATGACGAGAAATCTTGATGGTTAAGATTGAACCATACCTTGTCGCAAAGATCTTGGCAGCCCATGAGTTTTGAGCCCATCAATACCTCCCTCCATCTCTTGGAGTACCATAAGTTGGATTCTTTGGAGGCAAACACAAATTGTCATCAGGAATGTATGAATATCTAGCACAAGGCGTTTTAGGCGTCTTTCTAGGTTTCTTTCCCACTATTTCTACTTGTGCCTCTTCCTCTTCGACTTCCTCTTCATCCAAGTCCTCATCTAATTCAGCATCATCCTTATCTCCATCTTCCTCATCTTTGTCACCCTCATTTCCTCCTCCTCCAGCTGGTTCACCATCATCATTGTCACCCTCATTTCCTCCTTCTGCTGGTTCACCATCATTGGCACCCTCATTTCGGCCTCCTTCAGCTGGTTCACCATCATTGGCACCCTCATTTCCTCCTCCTTCAGCAGGTTCACCTTCTCCACCTTGATGTTGTTCTTCATTGCCCATCGCTTCCACGATCTCTTCATTAACTTGTTGGATTACGTTGTCAATATTATCTCTATTAACACCATCTTGGATGACAACACCCGGTAATGACCCACCTCTATACTTAGCATTTTGGTTCCACGGTGACCGCATCACAATGTACTTTGCCTCGAGGGGTGGAGTTCTAAGATCTTTCGGTAAAGGTTTGTTTGATTTTTGCCTCTTCCACTAATCAAGAAAACAAAAGATCTTAGCTTAAACATTTGAATGATTCACTAAATCGATGCAAAATAAGGGTTCTCAGCGTAAGGTTTGGTTAATAGCAAAAGTTCACGAAAAATAGGCTAACTCTAATTTTTGTGTTCCATAGTATAAGTTCGGTTAGAACAAACCTAACTCAACATTGGTAAATGCTAATGAAGAGTTGGTTTGTCAAAATTTGCGAACAAACCGAACTCTACATGTTTGCAACTACCAAGAGTTTGGTTTGTCAAGATTTTTGTCAAGAGTTCGGTTACATTTTTTCCGGTAAAGTTCCGGTTATCGAATAGTTTTAGATTTTATGCGAACAAACGAACACAATATCACAGTTCGGTTACATAAAAACTCAAATTAGCGAGCAAAATAGCAGAGTTCGGTTACATGTGAAACAAATTGTTGTAAAATTTGTTAAGTTCAGTTAGAAATTTTTTTTAGGCCTCTTTGCGAACTAACCGAACTGGCGGTTCGTTAGCTAGTTTTGAAACCTAGAGAATCCGAACTGTTTTTCGATGTTCTTCCTTTCGGGGAAGGTCGGTTAACAAAATAGGGTTTTTAGTAACTCGACCTAACAGAACTATAATCGTAACTTCCATTTGAACCCTATTTTGATGATTTCTATTCAATTAAACGAATCAAAATAAAATTAAAAGTAATGGGTTTGTTGCAAATACTGCGAATCGGTCCCATGGAGAATCGGAAGCCTGCTGGCGTCTATTATCTTTGGATTATGGCTTCACTTGGTAGTTCCACTTCTTTATGAATCTCAAAATCACTCATTGATTTGCTAGATGTCCCAATCGAGGACCTTCTCCTTGAAGTCTTTTGGTTTGCTTTCGAAGAACCATTCTTATAGTCGATTGATTAATCGACGATGAAAATTTTATGAATCGACGATTAATCGATGAAGACGATGTTGAAATGGGGAAGAAAGAAAGAACAAGAGGGAGAAATAAATTTTCTCCTCAAAATTTTTTTTTTTTTTTTTTTTTTTTTTTTTTTTTGTTTTAGATTAAGTTAGAGGCAGTTATTAGGTTAGGGTTAATTTTAATAGGGTAATGGGCAAATTAGTAATCTCATGATTTTTAGGACATCCCTTAACATTGTAGGGTAGGGGCACTTATAAAACAATGGTCCCCAAAAAGGCTGGTCCTAAAAAACGGTTCATTGATAGACTGCCGGTATCATTCGCAGAAGCTGATGCAAAAAAGGATGGTGACTCCTGCAGTATGCGAGAGTTTGGAAGTCTGTCTCGGCATGGAAACTGCTGAATACCTTGCATGGCTGGTTATTTGTTGTTTTGTTATTGCTAGCATTTTCTGATGAGCAGTCTTCCGATACTCATACTCGTCAGAAACACACTAATCTGACCAGTATCTATGCCTGCGTCGATGTGTTCTGAATTACCAAAAACACACGAAATCCTAGCTGGTTTTAAGTTTTTGGTTTATCAACCATCAGTGAGCTTTTTTGTTTGTTTTTGAAAGAGAATGTTAAAATTTATTCAACACTTCTGCTTGAAAATGTCGTTCTGGGAGCACTGCAACACAGTTATATTCTCAAAAGTTTTGGATATACTACTGAAAACAAGAGATTTTCTTTCATGCCAAATATTCCAAAAAATTACAAAAGATAACATCAGGTGAGTTGGTTACTTCAGAAAAAATATGAGAGAACACATGCCAAGAACCAAAATAACTACATACAAGCTCTTTTAGCAAGAAGTTGTTCGCATAAAAGTAGGAACTAATAGCTTATAACCTTGCAAAAACCGTACTTCAAAAATCAGGCTGGCTTCTCGTAGGAGATTTTATCTCGGAATTCAGATATAGCGCTCCTGATCATTTCAGCGGCATGGGGTTGTACAAATAAGTGGGTGTTGTCCAGAACATGAATTATGAATTTTTGTGTAGCAGGGAGTGTAGAGTTCATGTTGACGATGAATTGTGCCATAGGTATGTCACTGCATTGAAAATAAATATTCAGTAATAGACAACAGAAAGTTAAAATTCTTAGTTTCTCCTAGTAATGTGTAGATGGTTGATAATTAAGTAGTGAAGGCTAACAGAACATGTAATCAATCAAACTAAGCACATAAAGAAGAATCGTTATTGTCTAATGCAATTTACCATGTGATGAACTGTCCTTTGGTTGAATTCACCATTTTGCCAGTCGAGGTTATAGAACCTTTAAGCTGAACACACAAGAGAAAACAAAAATATATAAGAGATTGCCGGCTACGAATTCTACAAGCTTATACAGACATCACAGAAGTCGTTAGAGAAAAAACCGCTTATGCCTGTTGGCTGGTGTCAATAAAACAAAGACGACAATTTATCTCTGCTTAAGAGTTCCCTAGAAGGACAAAGTTCGAATCTCAAACATCGACACTTTCTCCTGATGTTACTTGTGCATTTCCTCTTCATCTTCCGTGTTGTTTCGTAAATGGTTCACAAATATCCCATATGAGTGAGATTGAAATAAAAGTAGAATGTCTTGTCTTGCAATTCATGTTATAATGGTATCTAGGTTTAAATTTTTTGCAGGTGCATCAACCAAATGAACCAAGAAGCAGACTGGGGTGGTGACCACCAAAATCTAAGGGAAGCCGTTATAGAAACGGTACATGACAGGTGAATCAACACCTCGGTTCATTTCCAAGGTCAATTTACTCCGTCTAATTGTTACCAGAATCTAAAATCATAACAAAAAAATCTGTCTATGAATTAACAACAAACACATTGTATGCATCTCTAAGGAAATCAAACTTTTTTTAGTTCATTCAAGATCTCTCCTGCTACTAATGAATACAGGTTAAGTCAGGAATTGTTTGATCAAACTAGGTAAACCGAGATTGACAATTCAAAGGAAACTGCAAGAATATTATTATCATTAGATACGAATTAATAACTAAGTTTATAAAACAGTTCTTAGTAATAACAAACCCTAGAATGGAAACATAAAAGCAAACGAAGAATCAAACAAGATTAAATCAAAGAGAATCGAGTGAAGAGTTTCAATACCTTGATTGTAGAAAGAGCTCAAATCAATCAATGTTATCACTCTGAAATCTCTGAAAGATTAGTGAGATAGAGAAACCCTTTGGAGAAAACTTCAGAATCAAATTAGGTTTAGTTTTATTGCTGGTGAAGGATGAGAAATAAGAAAATAATCAGTTCAGGAGATACGTCGTCTGTGTGGGGTGGTATACCGTATATAAACGTCGTCTGTGTGATAACACTGGGCCTTCTTTCAAGACTCGAAAAGTAGCCGTGTTTGGACTTCGGATGCCAGCCCGAAATGCTTCTGCTGTCCCAAAAAGTTACAAGTAAAAACCAAGCACAATTTGTGTTTTGTTGTAGGGCCTATAGCCCATAGATGTGCGGCCCAACTAGGTAGTTAGGGTTTTCCCATGGTTATATATAAAGCATACTGCTATATAATATGGTTGTTGCTATCAATACAATCCCTCTTGCCGCTTCTCTTACTCTTGGTCTTCTCTCGCTTTTCCCTTAAAGACGTTATCACCACGAGCTCTACTGTAAAGCTAAAGTCCGGAATCATTGATTATTTTTTTTTCAATCAAAAGAATGACGCAATACCGGTGGATAGTGAATACTAATTTGGGAGGATCCATCGTAGCCGATATTGTTCTTATTCATGGTCCAGTACATAAAAAGGAAGCTATCTCCGTTGATCTCGCGTTTCTTCCCAAATGGCATTTCAAATCGTGGCCGTCACGTTAAAGAAAAGCTTATCATCGAATCGTTTAATTAAAAAAGAAAAAGAAAAAAAAACTCAATTTTTATTGGTTCATAATCAATCAACTGCACAAGGTATAGCTAAAACTTTTCTTATTTTTCTAATTTTTTTTATCTTGTAAGCTGAAAAAGATGTCTATCGGTGCCTTGTCGTGATTGAGTGTCTATCATACCATCCGTGCTCGCGTCTTTGATTTTTTTAGATCTTTGATAGGAATCCATGATGATTGTCATGTCACATCTTTATTTTATGTCTTATGTTTGAACAATTATCATTAACGATTCGATGACCTTGTATGATTTGTTCCTTGCTAATGATGAATATTTTGTTTGATTGTAAATATTTATTTGAATCCATAATTGTGTAAATATTAATTTATGGAGCTGTGTTAATTTGTTTGTGGTTTGTAACGTACTAATCTTCCAACGTATGATATACACTCGTTTCCATATTTTTGGTTGTAAATGCCCCATAAATTGCCATTACCTGTTGTTTTCTTTATTGTTTTACCAACTTGTACCGTTTTTTTCTTTCCTAATTTTTACAGTATGTCTTTGATCCGTTTGCTTAACATGCTTGGACAGATTTGATTCAAATGACATATTTAGTTCCATGTTGTGTTTGCTACGTGTATATATAATTATTTTTGGATCTACGATGGATTTGATATTTGATATGGTCTTTTATTAAATCTATGATGATGATTGATGGGTTGATTTGATTGTGTTGTATCGTATGTACTAATTTATGGGAGGAAAATCAGTCTCGCGTGAATTTATGAAAAAAAAACAAAAACAAGACCGATCTCTGTCTCGTT
The DNA here is from genome assembly GCA_023531295.1 of Papaver armeniacum. Classification (NCBI taxonomy): domain Eukaryota; kingdom Viridiplantae; phylum Streptophyta; class Magnoliopsida; order Ranunculales; family Papaveraceae; genus Papaver; species Papaver armeniacum. The sequence goes on from JAJJWW010005874.1 coordinate 219,617, forward strand.
TGTCCGCGTGAATGTGGGAAGATGATGAAGAGAATTTTCGGTCCGGTCCAACCCATCCCTGCCCGGCTCGACCCAACTCTGGTCCTAGGCCCATCCCGACCATATCGGTCCGATCCAACCCAACTCGATTCGGCCAACCT